>JASXSY010003124.1:0-57068 GCA_034509805.1 Sipha maydis | reverse complement strand
ATTATTTGAAGATAAAATTATAATAATTAAAACTAACCAAGAGCAGTTTGTGTCATTGTCAAATGCTCCGGCGCAATTGATGTATACCTTTTTGATACCGTCACAATAGATGTATACTATACAGGTTGTGTCCCAAATCCGGCGCAATTGACGAACACCGTTATTTTCAAGTAAAAATCGTATTGATGGAACTTTGCCTCACACTCCAAGGGCGTGATCCACGTTTCGAAACACGTGTTGATGACTGCAGGTTTATTTCCGGTTTTCTCTATAATAACTCCGAGCTAAGACACAAGAACAGAACAAAACTGTGATATTTTCATCAACGTTCTGCTATAACTTAATACGGTCCCAGGTAACAGTATATTAGTTTCAAGGCTGCTTTGAAACAGCTCTCGGTGGTTTTTAGAGTTCGGGCGTTTTTTGAGCGACACAAGTGTACCACACGATATAAACTTAAAACGCCGACAAATGTACGAGTATTGTAATTTATTCACCATTATATTATGAAAATATACATATATTATGGTGCAAGTATTTCGCGTTCGATACGGACCGACCTCGAGCTTAATATATCGTCAGTTGTCGTAAATTAATTTGGTTTTACGCGTGAACTTATTGTGTTATATTATTACGCGGTTTATTTTCGTATCATATGCAGGATAATGAATTAATAAGTAATTTTTTATACTTCTTATAAAATATTAAATTAATAATAAAAAAAAAAAAAATGTCAAGAATAACGGATCTCCGCCGTCGTCCGAACATATTGCTGTACGTACACGTAAACAATATATTATATTCCGATTTAATTACACATATTTACAATTTCCTTTCACGGCATATTTAAGTCACTGTATGTATATGCATACGCGTAATATGTATAAATAATATATAATATACCGTCTAAGATCATTAATAACCGTTGAATGAGACAACATTGAAGTGTTTTAAGTAACAGATAAAAGCGTGAGGATATTTTTTTCTCTCCCCTTCGACTCACTCTCACTTCAGAATATAATATGTGTACATAATTAATTATAAATGTTTTAAACACACACATACGCGCAAAAGCGCATAGAAACGAAAACAACAATTTACTCCGGATATATTTCAAAAGAGTGGAGAGCGCATGTCCAACTAAGAAGAAACCAACCATAAGGCTGAATACAAAAAGAGAGAGAGAGAGAGAGAGAGAGAGAGATTACAAAATAGTTTTTACTGTACATTATGTATCGACTTGAGTTACGCGTTTTGAATGTAAAGATTTCTCGACGATTTTAACGTTAATGTACATTTTACAGTAGGTTTTTTCTGTGCAATATGATTATCAAAAATATTATTTCAATTCAGTCTCTCAAATTACACCGTGGTTTTCACCACGGATACTTAAACGCATACTTAATGTATGCAATATGTATGTTATGTTGTTTAAAAAATTGATTTCAATAGTTTAACGAACGTGTAATTGTAGGTACCGAGTTATGATACGGTTAAATTATAAATACGAGTATCAAATATTACATAATACATTTACACAAGTCGCCTGTAGAACGTTTATGTATATATGTACATAATTATGCGTATAATGTGTATATTCATACACACATACGTACATACATACAACACGCTAGTTCAACAATTTAACTGATTAAATATTTATAATTCAACGTACGTTCTTGGAGACGGTACCATAAATTTTTCGCAAGTAGGAGCATATTATAAAATGTGAACGACATTAAAATAAAAAAATATGTACCTATACGTATGTAAATAAATAAAGTACTGGATTATACAGTCGGCCGATGCAAATACACCACACCGATCAGATGTGATGCTCCGCGTGCAGTTCGTCTGCGCTCCGGCATATTATTATTAAACACCAGAGAAACTGTAAATAATATGATCGCATATTGATCGAATGTTATGTTATTGTAATCATGGGTGTTTTCAGTCCATCGCAAAGGGATCAATGATCTTCGGCTTAATGTGTTACGGATAGTAATAATAAAAATACTGATGTTTCTGTGCTTCAAGTTTTTCCGGTCGAAATCGCGCTCCCAGCGCCCCCGCACGTGATTAGCATTTAACCGGACGGACGAAGCGACATTGTACTCGGTGTCAAAATGCGCAAAGTCACGATTGTACTACACAAACTGGCTTTCAAATTTTTCTACTTGTCCGTTTCCAACCGTTGCTCTCATTATTTTTTTTTTGTTCTAAAAGTGTTTCTTAACGTGTTTCCACTGTTAAGTTCTCTCGATTATGGGAACAACCGAATGACTATATTAGCGTAATCGTTTCTGTGAAGAGAATAATATATAGACAACAAAAATCGTATCTGTTTACGTAAAATCGATTAATAGGCGTTGACAGTAACCGACAACAGACACCTAATGCATGTAGGACGACGCTGGTCAAAAACCGTTGTCACCATCTACCGAAACAGTAATAATATAATAAACGGCAGTGGCGTAGTCAGAAAAATATTTGATTCTCTCCCACTTAATTACCAACTTTTTAATTCTAATAAGTTATAAATCACTGTAACATTAGTTAAAATATGAAGTTTTAAGACGACGCGAACCGAAGGATGCGGGAATAAAACCTGTGCGTGATTACACAAGATCTTCCAAGAAAATGGTTAAATTTTAAACATGACTCACATTGAAGTAAAAAAAAAAAAAAAAATTGTAATTACAGTTATTTAATTACTGAAAACAGAATCTGAGTGCACATATCATTTGGTCTATGATACGATTGAAAATGTCATATCTTAATATTAATTTCCGTAGGATATACGTGATTATCCATTTGTACGTAAGTACATTTCTGAAATGAAAATGTGCCTAATCCGACATTACATTAAATTGTTATCAAGACCGATATCGTTGGTTATTTTTATTTCTTTGTCGTTATTTTCTTACTAAAACCGTTGATTTTATAATATTATAAAATCAATGCTAAAACTTAGCCACATTGGCAGTTTCGTGTCTTCAGCTCTATGGACATGAAAGGTATTGGAAAGAGTTAAGCGTTAGCATATGTTAACGTATCTAAAATCACACGTTTATCTTGTGCATGGTTCTTACCAGGACCTCAAAAATCGGTATTATGGAGAAGCTGAGGCAATAGGAAAAATTAATGTGTGGCTACAGTTCAGTAAAAAAGATGATCTTTGAAAGATTGATAATGGGGTCAGTAACAGATATTAGCCGCCGCTCATAAAGAAGTAATGCGTCGATTGCAATCATGCATGGTGAATGGTAGGTTAAGTTTTGAATAATTTATTAGATAGTTATTGGGAATATTTGTATCTAAATGAATAATATAAATTATTAAAATTATAAAAATTGCGTTCATTAGTTTAATTTTTTCTTAGTAAATTAACTAACATTTACGTCAAAGACGTTATTGAAGTTCATAAATTCTTCAAAATTAAATTTAAGTGATATAATAAAGTAAATCTACAAATACAAAAATAATACGTAAAATTACATGATAATTCATAAAATGTTTGGATGATTGTTGAAAAATGCAATCATTTTAATCGAAATTTGTTGTCATTTAGTCAACTTTGGTTTTAGAGGTATGGTAAAAAGGACCAAATTGACTTTAAAGATTTTGGTTTATCAAAATCCATTGTAAAATTAGGTGTTGCTTTTTTAAAAAAATGCAAATTATTATGTACATGCGTGAAATAAAAGGATTAAATATTTGAAAATTGTAAAAAAAAATTGTGTGCTTCAATAGTCCCTGTTTATTTAAAAACACAGTATTCAATTCAATGTCACTGGGGTCAGAATTATTTATTGTTAACTTTAAAAGGAATCACACTATAATTTAATAAAAATATATAGGATATTTAAGCAAACATAAGCGGCATGAATAGACATTCTATGAGATGGTGATTTTAGCCTTCACTTGCAAACATTTGGGTAGACAGCATGTTAAAAGTAGTAAGAACCAAATGTTTCTACAAAAATATTTGAATTATAATCAAACTACCAGGGGTTACGGTTAATTGTAAGAATTCACTTAATTACTATGTGTAGGTACAACAACAGAAAAATAATTCACCGTCGCTATTTGACGTGATGACATGACTAAGAGAAGTAAAGAAAATATTGGTCGGACACTTGAAATCGAGCAGGCAAAAACAATAGCATAATGAGTAATGTTTTAGTAAAACTGACATCGAAGGAATGCAAGACCATAAATGACTTTAAGGACCTTAATGACCAAAAGGAACTTTTGACCATAAATGCAGCTTACCGGTGTTTGGCAGAAACGATGCGATTCACCGATACACGTCCGCAATAGCAAACGAATTTCAGAAGTTTTCTCTAACACGAGACGAAGCTTGATCGCGAAATACGAATTTTAATAAACACCTTCGGTCGCGTGTACGGGTATATGTGCACGTGTAAGCCGTAAGTTCAGTGGTAATATACGCCGTATCGTGTTTGTCTGCTTATCGCATTCAAATGTTGCCTCCCACCACAGACTGAATTACTAGTTGAATTGTTCGAAACGTTTAAATGCTTTACGTTTGTACTTTATTCGGAATTCCTAACGGTATCAGTGTGCGAGTATCAGTAATGGACGGTATTGCAATTAAAAACAATCATGTACTGACACACCAATCAAACACTAAGTAATATGTTTTGTAAACGTGTACTTTAATACCGCGTTAACCGTTTTCCATGTTATATGTCCGTGTATAAATATTTTAACGAACACGTTTTAAAATATAATTATTATTATTATTGGTTACGGTTGCGGCACCTGATTAGAGTTCTGTTGAAAAAAATCCGACGTTACAATTTATTGAACATGCTATTATGGAAAAATATAACTGATATTGATGTCACGACAATTGAGCACCCGATAATTGACTCAGTATAAAAAATAGTTTTATTACTAGATCATTTGATTCGGATCCGGTTTGTTCTTAACTCGTCCATTTTGACACATGTCAATTTTTACAGGTAGTTATTTACAGTTTCAAATGCCCACCAGCATAACATATTTTGTAGTTGTTCGTTCGATGTTGAATATAGAAAAAAAAATAATAAGAAATATTTTTATTATTTAAAATAATTGCTCAAGTCATTATATTTCTTAATTATGAATTTTATTTTATTTTTGTTGCGTGAAAGAATTGCTCAAAATATTTGATTTATTAACTACGCATTTTATTTCATTTATGCGCTGTATTATTGATAATCTTTATAAATAATTATTTATATGCTTTTAATGTTATTTCATTATTGTGCGTAAAGGTATTTCGCTTAACTGCCTGTACCAATTTATTATTGATCTATTGATATTGGTAAAAATCAGCTTCTACACCAATAAAGATAGTTTATATTATTTTAATTGTAAGTTGAAGTACCTAATAATTTTGTAATAAAGATAGTAAACCATATTTTACAAAAAATAAAAAAAATATGTATATTATAATATATTATAGCCATTGGAATTGGATTTATTTATTTTTTATACAGAGTTTAATAAAAAATAATAACATAACGGTAATAATTAACCAAACCTAACCGATGAATAGCCGTGAGGATGACGTGGAATATTGAGTCTGGAGATGACCATGCTGAGGAACTTCCTCTGGACCTTCTCGATCATGTCACTATCAACAGACGTACTTGGGTCCTAGAAAACTGAACCGTACTCCGGAATGGAGCGAATAACGAGCGTAAAGGGATTTAAGAGGAGCCTCTAAAGTTGACTAAAGTTTCTTAGTTGAAAGATAAAATGAGTAAAAGCCCCGTTAAACCACACATCGTTTTGTTCATTGATCAAACCGTACGGATTAACCGTATAGATTGCAGTGCACCAAGTACTGCATATGTTGTTGGGTTAAGATTCGTTTTCACACGAACTTCGAGTAAACGTTTCAATTACTTATTCGACAGTCGCATTGTCGTAATACGTCAACGCCATGCTCGCGCTGGTAACCAACATTCAATGTTGTCAACGGTTAACCGATTAATCGACTTGTACAAATCGATTAAACGAAACAATCGAACAGCCCTAAATCATTGTCTATCGACTCGTCGACTCGCAATGAATTCCACGACGCGCTGACTCTTCGTTGCCGCTTTCGACTGTACTTCTCGTATCTCAACGTCGAACGAAAGCGCACGTGTTCACTTAAAATCGAAATCGCTGCGTGCACGCGTGTAAACCCGCGATGGTTGTTCAACTCGCGCGCGGTACATTTTTCACTGTAATTTATACGGTTCCCGGGCGGGCGACCGACAACGATAACGTTCACGTCGTGAAAAGTTCCCATAAACACACAGCCGTCCGCTGTCGGATAAAATCGGCCGCGTGTCATTTAATTTTTTTCGGTAACGGATGCGACGCGGTAATCCGGATTAGGATTAGGATAACAATGATAACAATAATAACACGTAATAAATGCAAACGAAAAACGCGCTGCGGTAAAAAAAAAAAATCCGTTTACCCGAAATATTTCTGATCCGACTGTCGGGGGGCACTCCGCACTGCGCTACCGTTCGACGTGTGCACGCGCGCGCATAACGCAACGCGCATACCGATTGGGCGGCAGGAGTGGATTTGTTTATATTTTCCATATTTATTTACGCGCACCAAACGCACTCTCTTCGTGCGACGGCGGCGACGATGTTGTACGTTAATTTTATTGTTATGTTAATTTGACGGTTGAAAGATTTATAACTGCACCGGCCGCCGACCGCACACGCATCTCGCCGCACATGATATTGTGTTCGTACAGTTGTGCGTGCGTGTGCGCGAATGTTCTTACGAATATTTTGCGCGGCGAACACCGTTGATGAAAAGAACGCGAAAACTTGCGCGCAGCCGAAACGATAACGCGTAAATTCCGGATTTCCGAAACGCACACGTTTCCGGTCGTCGCTGTGCCCACCCGGTGGCTTCGGATACCGACGGTTCGTGCACGTTGCTGCGGTACCGTTCAACGATCTCGGTTGTGCAGTAAGTGCGTTGTCGGATACATCGCATGTCATTCGCGGAGGAAATTCGTGTGCAGAGCGCGATGTTTTCAGCGCTCCCTTCGCGCGCGTCCTACCGCACGCGCCTGACTCTTACTCAAAACTGTTGTAACAACAACGTGATTACGGGTTGCAGCAATCGAATCGTTATCGCGTGTTCAGGATCGTCGAATATATTAGCGATCCACGTTTATTGAATAATTACACACCGTCCGGACACCGGGCCAACGTCTATTACGTTCCAGGCGCGTTCAAATAGTAATTTGTACGATTCATTACACAGCGCGTACATTACGACGTGCGAACCGGTGAACTCGGATTTTCTAACAAATAAAAATAAACGTACCCCGGTCGTTCACTGCTATCATCCGGCTCACAGATATCCGGCTTAGGCAATTTTATTGGTTACATTATTGGGTAGGTATGCACTTGTTCCACGTCTGTGCGCGCGTCTAACCTGCTTTACCGGTAATTATCGGTAACGCGCGTTGTGCGTTACGTGCTGCGTACAGCTATGAACTAGTTGAGCGCATTTAAAGTATCCTGTGCCGCGTTGCGCGTTGAAATTCTCCACGCGAGAGCAGATCGTAATCTAGAATTCGAACAGTATCGTGACCTGCAGCAGCGCGCATAAATCGCAATCTAAATCTCAATTATTCCAAGCAATACCTTTGAAAATTGTATCCGTTTCATATTCAGCTTCCGAACGTACGAGTATAATGTTATAAACAAGACGAACGGGAACGTTGGATTTCCAAATTTTAAAAACGTCCAGAACGATCTGACGTAATCGGTACAGTTGAGAATTGGTAGACATTAAAAACATAATTCGTTTAAATTAATTAATAATATGTCTTAAATTTAGAAAGTTTAGAAAAACTTTTTTCTTTTTTTTTCAAGGAATAAGCTTTTAAGTAATTAAAGTATAGATAAACTTTAATTAACTTAAAAGCTTATCGATACCACGGGAGAGGGGAGGCTTGCTGCTCCGAAAGTGATGCTTCTCAAGGTTGAAATGCTTAGCTTGGCTGTCACGTGGAGGTTGAGAGATCGAGTGGTAGATGTTTTGTCAAATACTGGCTCATCAACTGCGATGTGGAAGGAGAAGGAATCCACTACTTTAAATTTTCTAGTAAAGAAGTATGGACTACGTAGAATCCAACTGCAAAACGATGTACAGGCTTCATAAATTTCAATTCTGATTTTTTGGCTAACTAATAAACATTATTATATGTATGTTTAAATAATAATTGTTATAACTCAGCCATTATTCAACTTAAAAAAAAATTCAACCACTAAAATTCAAAAATAAAATAAAAAATAAAATAATTTGTGGTCAAAAATAGATCATGCTTTTAAAAAAAAGTTATGTGCACGCGCAAAATTAACTGTCACAAAAATAGTCTTATTATTTAAAAATGTGTATAATAATATTTATTTGTTAGCCAAAAAATTAGAATTGAAATTTATGAAGCCTGTAAATAGTTATTGAGTGTTTCCACTTATCGTGATCACACTTTGTAATAATTGTAATATAGTTATTATATTTAATTATATAACTTTGAACAATATTCTAATAATTGTAAATTGTACAATTTTTTAATCAAAATAAAGAAGTGCAAAGTAGCATATTTCATACTTATTGATATCTTAAAATCAACGAGTTACTATGTGCAAACGAATTGGGTAAAAAGTATAAGAAGAACTTTGGATCATGAATAAAAGAGTAAACTAAAAACCTTAACATCGTTAGGGCCATAAACACGGACTTGAATTTCTTTTTCTACATTATAGAAAAATTAGAGAAGTAGAAGTTTAAATTTTTTTTTATACACAACAGTATAAAACAATACATTATTTTATTCCATATTAAATGATAAAATTAACATAAAATTTAAATACTTAAAATATTTACTAATTTATAATATTAAAAATTATTTTATAATTGTATATTATTTATAATAATAATTAATTCATGTAAATTACGTGCCAAATATTTACAAAAAAAAAAAAAAGAACCGGATGGGCCTCGCTCTGCTGTACAGTTAGGGGTGGAGTGCACCTCGCTTATAGGATAGGTCATTATTATAATGGATTTGTTAAATTTGAATGCAATGATAGATATCATTGTATACGAATAACGATTCTGAACGGAGTTCATATGTTTGTCTAGGATATAATACATTGTTATTTATAAACATTGTAAAAAGTATATTTTATTTTGAAACGATAAATATATTTTTCAATTAGGATGGGTTGGCAGTTGCATACAGCGATATAGTTTGTCAGTCTAGAACATTCTACATTATATTATATTTTACATGTAATTTTATGTCAATATTCGCTGTTCAAACGCTTATAAAAAAAAAATTGTGCCTATAAATTTTAATAATTTTTGAATGACATTAAGAACTACTTCTGTGGAATCTTCGATTAAATTTTCAAGTATTTTGTAGTAGCCAAATTTTTTTTAACACCGATTATAAAAATAAAATGTAAAAAAATCGAATATTTTAAATGCCTATAAGTGGCTTAAAAATCAATATAAAATTTTGAAAAAAATATTGCATAAAAGAAATACCAATCTTAACAGCTGGTAAAAATTTAAAAAATCTGCGACTTATACTTTTTTAATTATAACAAATATTTAAAATCGTCTGAGAATAAATCGCTATTTTATGCAATTTCGTAAATATTTAAATTTCAAACAGTCATACAATTTTTTCCTCTTAGTCCGGTAGAAATTTTTTTAAAGATTTTTGAAGAGTAGCTCATAGATAACCTAGTGTTAAAATTTTGATCCTTAAGTATGAACAAAAAAATTTTATGAATTTTTATCTACAAAATAACTTGCAAATTATCGTGATTTTTACACATTTTATACAAATTTGAGCATTAAGGGCTTATAAAAAAAAATTGAGTTAATCGATTACCGATATTTTTTAGTTACGATAAGTTTAACTTATTATAAACTTAGTATAAAATTTTCAAGAGTTTTCGCTCAACCAATTAAATTTTATAGATGTTTAAAAACAAAAATTTTACAAAAATCGAAAATTTAAATTGTCTATAAATAAGTCAAAATATGTCAAAATACTTTGAAATCTTAACCATGTATAGAGAACGTCAATATAAAAATTTGGTGAAAATTTCAAGTTGTTGCGGTTTTTCATTTTTGAGTTAGAGCATTTTAAAAAAAACCGATATCTTTGTCAGTCTAGAATATTAAACATTATATTAAATTTTACATGTAATTTTATGTCAATATTCGCTGTTCATACGCTTATAAAAAAAAATTGTGCCTATGAATTTTAATAATTTTTGAATGACTTTAAAAACTACTTCTGTGGAATCTTCTATTAAATTTTCAAGTATTTTGTACGAGCCAAATTTTTTTTTATCACCGATTATAAAAAAAAAAGTGTAAAAAAATCGAATATTTTAAATGCCTATAAGTGGCTTAAAAATCAATATAATATTTTGAAAAAAATATGATATAAAGAAAATACCAATCTTAACAGCTGGTAGAAATTTCAAAAATCTGCGACTTTTACTTTTTAATTATAAAAAATATTTAAAATCGTTTGAGAATAAATCGCTATTTTATGCAATTTCGTAAATATTTAAATTTCCAACAATCATAAAATTTTTTCCTCTAATTCCGGTAGAAATTTTTTTAAAGATTTTTGAAGAGTAGCTTATAGATAACCTAGTGTTAAAATTTTGAACTTTAAGTATGAACAGAAAAAATGTTATGAATTTTTATCTACAAAATAACTTGCAAATTATCGTGATTTTTACATATTTCGTATAAATTGGAACTTTGAGCACTTATAAAAAAAAATTGTGACTTACGATTTTAGATTTTAGAACAGCTTATAAGAAACCTTGTATTAAATTTTCATGATTTTCTGGGCAGCCAAAAAAATTTTATCATTATTTAAAAAAAAAATACTTAAAAAAATTGAAAATTTCAATTGTCTATAAATAGCTTAATAAAAATCAATACTCTGAAAATTTAATGGTGTATAGAGAACGCTAATCTAAACATTTGGTGAAAATTTCAAGTATTTACATCGATTAGTTTTTGAGTTATAGCAAAATAAAAAATTTGATTATGTCGAAAAACTGGTTTTGCGTAAAAACTCCCGTTTTTTCCCAAATTTTTTAATGGTTTTTTCCCGTCGCATTTAAAAAATATTGGAAATTTTTTACTTTTGACTACTACTGGTAACTACTACTATTTACCAAATAGATTCATTTTTCTTTCAGAAAAGTTGCTACATAAGGCAATCGAAGCATTTTTACTGCCCCAAATCGTGTCGACAGACACAAAAAAAAAAAAAAAAAACACACATCATTGTAAAATCAATACATTCTTCACTCTGTTCAGAATCTAAAAAGTGTCGAATGTTAACTTAAACCAGAGGGAGGAGTTGGCTAAATAAGTCGACAACTTATCCTGGATTTTTGATTTTAAAAGGGAAGGAGTTTCATAAGAATTTCAGGATTGGTCTTTCGAATTCATGCGAATTGCGTATTGAGTCCCTTGTATAAAAATTAAAACGTTAAATTAAGTCCTTCATGTATTTTAATTATACAATAGGTGCTACGTAAAATGTATGTTCTATTGGTTTGTTTATTTTTTATTTCAGAAAAAGGAAACTAAATCTTATTTTTTATTTTTATAAGTATACCATGGATCAGTATACAATTATTGGTTTAATATTTTCACCAAAATATATTTTTAAAAAATCTATACATAACGCTGAACAATGAGTTTGGTCAGAAATTAATAATAAAGGTTGTCGTTTTCACCTTAAACAAATTTGGTGGGAAAAAATTCAATACCTTGGCTTAAGTACAAATTATGAAAAACGAAATTTGGACAAAAGTAATTAAGTAATTTCTTTAATTTTTTTTTTTTATTTATAATTTGTAAGTTACGAAGTAACAATTGTTTTATTGAACATATTATGTCTAAGTTTCCTGAAAGTCAAAATGTAAGATTATTCACCGGTTATATTTTAAAAACATACATTGCATCAGATCCTATACTCCCGCCTAATTATTGGGCTGCATTTTCTATAATATTAAATCGTACAACAAAAAGTTGGAAATCATTTATGGCGAAGCTGAATGATTTGTTTTATACTTCACATTCAAGTATATATTAATTTTATTTTTTTATGCACTTAAAAAAATCCAATCTAAAACATATATCTAAATAAAAAGTAAAGAACTAAGTAAAAAAATCAAAACACAATATAGAATAAGAGAATAAATTAAGAGAAAGAATGACGAAACAGGTACAAGAATAATTAAATTTATAGAACTTACTCAATTAAGCTTGTATCATTTAAATATTAACCCGTTTAATTCTAGTAGTCTTATTTATTGTTAACTATATTAATTATTATAAGTATTGTTCATTTAAATCTTGACATTATTTACAATATTAATTATCTATTTTATTATTATTATTGACAATATATTTTATATTATTATTTATTTATTAATATTATTAGTTTACAACAGTGAATATTTTAGACTGGACTAAATTTAACGCTTTTATTTTTTTACGAGAGACTCAACCGCTTTCATTTCTTTAGGTGGATCTCAATTTACCACTTTAATTTTTTAAGGTGGGACTCAGTTTACTTAAAAATGATAAAATAAGACTTAATTTACCAAATCCGTACTCGACGGCCTACGTGGGCGCCACCGGATGTGCTGCAACGAACGACACGCACAGTTTTCCATGATCTACGGCCCCGTTTTAGCATCTACTGGACGGGAGTTTCCTTTTCAATCCTACGAGCTTTGATTTTTGAACGTTTTTATTTCGGTTAAAATAAATACCTAATTTTTTGGTTCAATACTGTTTTGGTTTATCGAAGTTTGTTCTAACTAATGAATAGTGCTCAGAACTGTTTACGATGTTTTTATTATCTGTCTTTAATAATAATACGTAATCAAATATTGTGACAAAGTAAACGATCTATTTTAACCGGTATAAAATCTTACCACTGCAACACAACCGAATTAGTTATACCTTTTGTATATATTGTTTTTATGAAAAAACCCAACACGAATATTCATCATGAAATGTTAGGGTCGTCCTATTATCAGTTTTTAAATAACTTAATGTTAGGTAATGGTACGAATAAAAAGATCTGAAATTACATTTATTTTTTAAAAACATACTCTTTCTGATTTACAGCAACGATTGTAAATGATATTAGTTTAAATTTTTTAGCAAAAACAAATGTTTCCCTGCTTTTAAATGTTTACCAGCTTATGTATTTAATATAAGTTATAAGTTTTTATTTTATAGATTCATGACACGTGGATAATTTTGATACCAATGTTTGAGAGTTCAACACTGATGGAGAACAAACTTAAAAAACAAATCTATAGTTAAGAAAACAACGTATACTTTGGGTAAAGCTGGTATGCAATAAAGAAAGAAGCCAAAATAAAACAGCTCATCTCGGACGGATAAAAAAAAAATTTCTATACACAAAATAGTCGGCAATAAAGAGCTTACAGCGAATAGTATACGTATATGATGACACGGGTTATTCCAAATTCAAATTTTAAAAGCAATATTTCACAATTTATCATTACAACTCATCGTTTAAGATTCTGAGCGAAACGAGGAATATATTTTTAATTTAATTTTAAACAAACTATAGCATTTTTTTTAACGCTAGATACTCATAATATATAATTTTTAAATAAATATATTTTTAAACACGTTCTCTTTAGGAGGAAAAAATTCGAGCATGGTTTTTTAACAGGTAGCATTTCGTCGCACACACACACATACACATACACACACACTCGTAAAATAACTGAAAAAAGTATTGGAATATCAGTAAAAGGACAACAACTGCACTTAACGCAATCGTGTTGTGTTTTCTCCGTGTAAAAAGGTCGCCTGAACCGCACTCGCATTGTGTATCATATTAGTCTGCACATGACCGTTGGAGTAATCCTTTTGGTGGCTCTTGCGATTTATCGTGCGCATGATTTACCGAAGACGGCCTCTCGTATATCTACATATATATTATTACACGCTAGCAATGATACAAGTTAGATTGTTTATTTATCATTTATTTTTCCGTTTACAATCGTCCGCGTTCGAATCCGTTCTCGCATCCGGTCGAAAAACTGGTCGATACCGTCGCGATGTGCACCACACGCACGTTACTGTATCCTATCGTCCGTTTCAGTCCGCCTCCTCCACCGACCAGGGCCGGAGAGAGAGGGTTGATCTGGAAGAGCAAGAACCCCGGGACCCGCCATCTCAGCCTATTACACAAAATAATTTTATAATCTTATTGTCGCAGCATAAGATGCAAATTTTAATATTTTTATTGTACCTACTAAAATATGTACAAGCAGTATGTACATCTTGGCCAAACAAATGTTAGTAAAGGCAGCTTGAAGCCGATCAGCTCTGGGGCCTTAAAGAGTTCTCACCAGGCCTGCCAGCTGTTTGTGGAGTGCGTGGTTTTCAACCGCACCACGTAAATTATACGTATCGGTACCCGGGGTTGATTCAGAGTAGAGGTGGTGATCGCGAACCACCGTTGACGGAATAGAATAATCCTAGGATTCGAGATATTTAAACTGGTCGAACTTACCAAACACGGTTTAAAATTTGTTTTAAGTCAATTTATATAATTAATTATATATTATAAATATAATACAATATAATTCTAGGGGTTTAATTAATTAATTTGTTTTTTTTTTATTTCGTGACAATTTCTTTCCATCGGATTTTCCTTTATATATTTACCGTTTGGAACAATAAAATAAAATAAAAATATTAGTTAGGATAAGTTTCTCAATTCACTCGGAATCTTCGAGTTCGCTTTTCACCCGACTCGTTATTTGGGGGCGAAACACCGTGCTGCAGAGACAGTCCCTTTCGAACACGATAGAGGCTCGCCGCCGCGGTGGAATGCGATCGCGGAATGTTTTCGCTTATGTATGTCGTTAGTCATAAATTAAGGTGAGGTTAATCGGCCGACCGTGCGATCGATCATCGGTCAGACATGCCAACGGTCGACAACTATTTTCACAAATCCGACGTATATTATAGCGACAAGAGTTAGTCGCATCGTAACACATCGTGTAAATACATAATACCACGCGCGCACGTCGTACGATTCGTGTCGTCTCCTCGCACTTCCGGCGGTCATCCTTCAGGTCCCGTCGCCAAGGTCCTGCAACAACGGCGTACGTGTGTACCTGCAAGCTTTGCACGCCGACGACGCGATTAAGGAATACCACCGGTCGATAAAGTACCAGAAAATGTCCGGAAACATTTTAAAACTTATGCCACGCTATCGGTTTAAGGTCAAACAATGTGGTAAAGACTATGGTTTTAACTTTTCTAACAACAAGTACAGATTCAATTAGTTAACGCAGACGAATCGTCTCTAACTGCTAGTTTTGGGCTACACTTACCTACAAGCGCCACCGTCGTCGCCGAGCTAATCAATCTGGCGCCGACCGCACGTATATCATATACATCGGTGATGTCGAGCATTATTATTATTTTACTGTTGTTGCGCAGTCGACCGGTCGTCCGATCGGCGGCTCCGTCCGGGGAAATAGCTTACGAAGCGGTCAGTTCGACGGTAATCGTTTTATTACGTATTGCATATGTTTACAACCATATGGTCGCCGCGATGTACTATTATTGTTACTATTATTCGTATTCATATTGTAATGTCTCCGTTTCCGATTGATGGCGCCCGTGACGGCGAGTATGAATAATCGCGTACGTTATTAAACAATATATCTATATTGTGTACACACACAACCGTGTACACAACGCGTGCATTATAATATACCGTCCGTCCGTATGATAATGACGGTCGTAATAAATAATAACAATGAAATCTTCGCCGCCACCGCCGCCGCTGCTGCCGTGAGTCGTCCGATGTGAAAATAAAAAAAAAAGAACGGAGAAAAAAAAATCACTCATTATGCGGTCGAGTGTATGATATAGTGATGTTGATGATGATAATAAAACGTAAGATGCAATTAATAGCGCGCGCAGGACCGGGGAGATAATCCTCGTACGCGTTATAACATTGTATGCTACGCAGCAGCAGCGGCTATAGGATCGGATGACCGACCACGCGAATGGATTTCAAATATTGGATAGGGCGACTTGCTGCAGGGGACTACTAAACATCCCAGGTCACGCGACTGCTGCTATGTAGAGCGTAATTGTTCGCGAAGCCCTTGTGACGGTGCGATAAATCTTGGTCATTGCGGCAATATTTGTACCGGATATGGAATATTTGGAACTTTATTAATTTGAATATCGTTACTTACAAAAAACCGTTGTTGGGCTAAACCATGCAATACTGCGGGTAAGGAAGTTGGACATTTCTGAACGCTGTTGGGAAACGTTCTCTGTTAAAATGTTCACATGAATTTGAAAAATATAGATTAGTAAGTTATACATTATAACCACAACTCTTCAAATAAAATGATGTGTGGTTAACTTGTACCTTATTTGCATGTACGTCCGGTGTTCTGCTTGTATTCCAATGAGTGAAGAGCTTTGCAATTGACGTACATATTGCGGTGTACACGAGTGCTAATAAATGAATATGCATGGTATGCGTATGCGTATCGGCGGGTTGTTCATCCTTTGATTTCGCTACTAGTTATCATTTAAAATGTAATATCTATTTTCGCAAAGTCCAGACTTACGGCACGCGTATCATAATGCCGCGAGCAACTTGTTCCAGGAACTAAGTACTCTGAGATTACAACAGTGCGAACCGTTAGACGTACACACCTGAGTCTGGTGGACAAAAAAAAATGTAAACCTAACCCTGTTATGTTACAACGATATACTAATTATTATTATTACCATTATGGTTGCTATCCTTATGGCACCGGGTCCCACGACGGTATACGTGTCGCTATTACAACGCGGGGCGAGAGTACGCGTTCGCTAACACGGACTCGAATAACGTTACCGCGATCTCCGGCCACCGTTGCCGACCTTATCGATCACAGTCGATCACACGCACGCACACGCTTGTAACCCATCCACGTGTACACGGCGTCGGGACAACATACGGCGTCTGCTTTACCGTACAATCTCTTGGGAGTCATTAGCTCGCGGAGTGCACGCACGCTAACACGGGTGCACCACGGATGGAGGGGAGGGGTAAATGTTAAAAATAAAATCAACGGCAGCGCGCAACGGTCAACAGAGGTTTCGTGTAATATATTCGTCGTGTTTATACGCGCGCGCGTCTACAGGCCGGTCAACAGTCAGATAGGTCGGTGCCTATGCCATACGCGCACCGCTTGCACCGCCACCGCGAGTAATGGCATCGGTGTACGCGTCGCTGTACCATTATCCGTCGGCCATCTACTCATAAATATCGGTTAATTAAAATGCTTCCACGGCGGAATAATAAAATTTCTAATTAAAATAAAATTAAAGGAAGATATAGAGAAAGATAGATAGAGAGAGAGAGAGAGAGAGAGAGAGAGAGAGAACGAGAGAACGAGAGAGAGAGATAGAAGAGAGAGAGAGAGAGAGAGAGAGAGAGAGAGAGCGAGTGAGAGAGACATTACTGAGGGCGAAGTATGTAGGAATATAGTACGTCCGACGTGAGAGAGGGGGAATGAAGAGGAGAAAAAATATTGTTCGCGGAGAGATTGTAAGAATACACGTAGATAGCAACAGCAACCATTATCATAGCACCAGCAACAGCTGCCGGTGACGACGTGTCACATTATTCACAGCAGCAATAACGTGTGTCGTTATTCAGCTATAGCACCGACCACACTACCGACTACAACCGTTGAATACGAATTTATAATCGTTTACCCTAGAGATGAAAAATTTACGAACATTTTTTTTTTTTGGAATTTACCGTGAAAAAATCAATTTTATTCATTAATCATTATTATTTTTAATTGACAATATTATTAAACATTACAGGAATTAATTTAATTTCTTCATTATTAGATATTGTTGTCACCTATATCTATAAGCTTGTTAAATATTTTTGTTTCTACTTGGATTATACCATACGAATATATATATATATATATATATATATATATTATTAGAAAGAAAAGAGTTTGACTTAAAAATGAAATTTAATTAAAATGAATTATGATTTACGGCTTATGAGTAAACCACCTACCTACCTACATAGATATATAGCCATATAGGAACACATTTAAAACTGATATTCCTACTTACCTCGATCTTAATACCTTACCAGACTGCAGTCGCTATTTACAATTAATACTATATACCTGTGGTTTTCAATCTTTTTTGGCTCGCGACCCCCCATTTTTATTTTTTTGTACTGTGACCCCCTTCAAAAAAAAAATGTTGTTTTATCCATCAAAATTTGATTTAATTACTGAAAAAATATTTATATGGTATACGATTTTGATTAGTTTACACTTAAAAATTTAATTAATTCATAATACAACATTATTTTAAAACAATACAAGCATATACAATAAATTTAAATATAAAAAAATTTTAAAAATGTATAATTTAACTACAATTTAACTACTTTTAATATAAGCAAATACAATAAATTTAAATATAAAAAAAAATACATAATACATAAACTGTTGTTAGTGGGATACTTGAGCTTGAACTTTTGAAATGATTATTTCCATATTAGGTTTTATATTAGAGACTGCAACTCTTAGGTCTGATTCTACATTTAGTTTTGTCTGATATTTGTTTTTATTACTGTAAGAGCTGAAAACGCCGTTTCACAAAGGTAAGTGGTTGCAAATGGCAGAAGTGTTGATACAGCTATTTTTGACAATTCTAGTATATACTATATATAAACTAGGTCTATGATTATAAAATATATCATATGAATTGAATATGGTTCAAAAAAATGATAACTGTTATCAGAGATAGAAAAAATAACGTTATTTTTAACGCATTTCTTTATTATTGAAACAGTAATGTAATGTGAAAAATATTATTTTAGGTAACGCAAATGTAATTTGAATAAAAGTAACGAGTAACGTAATTTTATTACATTTTGAAATTAATTTACCAAACACTGCCATTGGGACACCTCTAGGAACTCCTTGCTTCCTCTTTTTTATACACTTATAACTAACGCTTATTTTTATTACTTACCGAATAATCGGGTGTTCATGATATTATAAATTTCATGACATTATATAAGTACTTAATAGTGTATTAATGACTTTTGTATATAATTTAAATTATTTTATTTGTATATCAATATTAAGATTGTATCTGTAAAATAAATTGTAAATTAATCAAATCAGATTCATTAGGTATCTATTACGTCAACAACAACAAATTAACAAAAGAAAATAAAAGATAAAAAAACACCTTTTTCTCTAATTATAAATAGTTAATATTTTAATTTAATAATTAAAATTAAATAGCTAGTACAAAAAAAAATTAAATTCTACTCAGCTGGTATTATGCGAGATATAAGTAATATACACTCACTAATAAAATTATAAATAGTTTTTATTAATAATAGGTACACAATTAAAAATATCGATATAATTCTTCTCAATGTAATCGAGAGGCTAGAATGAAAATTGAATCATCAACTAAATATTTAGAATTCTAATCATCTGCCTCAAAATTTTCAGAAGAGCTAGAAGTTAAGCTAAACATATTTTTGGATTTTGGTGTACTAGTTGTCATAGCCTATGTTATTTTTATGGATGTTGATGATCCAGGTGTACAAGGAAGGAAATTTATTGGTGTCATGACCTTTTGTATTAGAGATTACTTGTATTTCTTTGCCGTGCTATCAATAGTGATAATAATTGATGGTATGATATGTAATACTCAATCAGAAGTTGTATAATAATTGATGATATGATATGAAATACACTATCAGTAGTTGTGGGCATGTTGAACATTTGACGTTTTAAGTTTTTATAATATCGACTAATCCATTCTATTGATATGTTATGAATATTTACCTCGTTAAGAAGTTCAATTTAAGGGGTCACGAGGTAATTTTTTCCGGTAAAAAAATATTTATCTGTAAAAAGATAGTAGGTAAATTCACGCAATAAAAATTTACCGAACTTACATCTCTAGTTTCTACCCCCCCCCTCCACATAAAATAAATCCTTTCGGAAGATACGCATTATGATGGAGCGCGTGCGCATGTATACGCTTAATTGTCATCGTCATCACTACTACTTGTACCGACAAGTCTTGTCCAATCGTCTTGTGTACTAGCGGTGTGTACCTCCCCCCTCCACCAAACACTTTTGCGATCCATTCCACGTTTTGATAACAGGAACATAGATTAAAAAGATTATAACACAAGAAGATTTTCGGGACATAATTTTTTTTTTTTTTTATACAGTCGTGCAATCCTGTAAGTTTGTATTTTGTGAACGCCGTGTTATGTTATAGTTTGTGATCCAATGTCACCTATGTACCTAAGGAGTATGCATGGTTATACAAATTTACGTGATATTCACGAATGAATACGGTCACGTTCGTCTGGAGAAATCGCAGTGCGATCTCTAACCTAACGAAAGAACGTTGCAATGACCGTACTGAAAACGTAAAACTTAAATGGGGGACCTAATCGTATTACCGGCAGAACCGAAGTACAAACACTTGAGTATTTGGGTTAGTTGTGCTGAACTGTAGGACGTGATACACAAGTAATTTAAACATGAAAGTACGCGGGACAAAACTATTCAGTGTTTATTCATAGTAGAACCATTCTTTTCATCTGTGACGCAGCGCTTTTATTTTTTCGTTGACAAAAATAGACATAAAGTTAATTATGCGTTAGTGTTAAGATAAATTGAAAATTTTTGAATTAAGTTATTGCAAAAATGAGAAAGCTACACCGTAGACAATGTTCTTTTGAAAAAAATAAAAATAAAAATAAAGAAAAGCTTTTAAAATTAATTCACACTGAATGGTTTTGTTCCGCGCCACACGGTGTCTTTGCCAAAAAAATTTCGCAAATAAATAATTATTTTATTTGTTATATATGTAGATACATATCTACGGACACGATCACGCGTCACGTACTCGCATGCACGCGCGCCCCCGTACACTTGTCCCAATCGTCGTCGATCTACGGAGCGTCAAGGAAGCTCGGAGGACACACTTTTAAGGATCACGCTTGCAGCGCGTCGACCGTCTTGGCTTGGCGCGCGATACAACAACGGTGGTAATCGGTGTTTCAGGTAAAATATATTCTATTGCGGTCCTACGAGATTCGCGAACGCGCGGGCGAGGTGCTTTCGAACGTCCTTTCGCACGGACGTGTTTCCACTCGGTCGATCACGTTTTATAACGCGTCGTCATCGTCGCCGCTGCGCTCGCTCGACGATTCCCGCGCATGTGCGCGGTTATTTATTTTATCCTATTTTTCACTCGTACACCGACGCGTGTTGGTCGCGTACTCGTGCACGAGTCGATATTCGTTACGATGCGCACGTGCGGTTTTGTCGTGCCCTCAGTAGTGCAAATCACGCGCGAGGACCGCCGGTGAAACGCGCGACGAGTGGGCACACGCGCGCGGTGCACGTAAGTGCGAACGCGGACGTGGTACGTGTGGTGCAGGTTACCCACGCAGACGCGCGTTTCCGACGTGTACGGCCGACATTTGCGCGGTGCTCTTGTGCGCGCCCGTGCCTAACGGTTCCCGAAGAGTGTTCCGTGGTGGACGATCTCATGGGTTCCGCGAGATACGTGTGTGAATGTCCACGGTAGTGATGTTGTGATGTGAACAGCAATCATGCCATTTGCTAAATTATTTGAAAAATCGGGGTTCAGTTGGAATGCGCGACATGCGGTACGAAAATAACACGTGTGCCCCGCGTTCCGACCACCACGAACTACGATGGAAAACGAGCCAAAATTCATCGCAAAAACGAGAAAGCCACCGTCAACCCAATCACCTTGACATCAAACCTAAGAACTTAACATTAATCTGGGTACTGACCGCCCCTGTGCGCCCTAAGATGTGAACCCGTTGCTTCTCGCTCGATGACATCGACATGGCTGACATGTAATCGATTGCAGTAATTGAGTGTTGAACCGAGACCCACCCGCATGCGTATTATAACGTAAAGTTGTACGGTTTTCTTGTTAAAAAAAATGCCATATGTACATATGTTACACTGAGTGTAGTTCGACATGACGTTCTTTGCCGATCGGTCATTGAACGCGTATGATCACTTGCGAACATTTTTTTCCAAAGTGGTCCGACTACGTTCAGATTCGACCACGTGTTTCAAAAACGTTATTTATAATTTAGGTACGTATGCATTGCATAAGGCATACGTAAAAAATACCTCAAAGAGTACAAGTGGTACAAACGTACACGATAATTGTATATTACAGTCGTGTGAAGAAGTTTTAAGTCGTACGTATTTTTCCTTTGATGAAGGGCGTCCGTACACCGTACACACATGTATACCTATATATATATATATATATATATATACTTATGTGCCGAGGAAGAAACTTGAACGCGAAGGGCCTGCAGCTATACGTCGTACCGGGTAATGGATACCGTGCAAGCATAACCGGGACGTTTTACGACCACGGGCTTAAACGGTTTTAATTGTCCGTTGTTAATACTTAATTCACGTCCTCGCGTGCGTACGCGAACGCGTGTACGTGCGCGCGTTCACCGCTGTACGCGTACGGCGTGAACACGGTTGTTGGGTTCGTGTAAGCGCGCGTTAATTATTTATCGTCGAGGAACTATTGAGCAATAAAGATTAATCCTACAACGCGACACGAATCCCCCGTTCGCGCTCATCGTGCGCGCAATTACATCCAATTAGTGGCGGTTCTATCGTCGACGCGTGTGCCCGCGATCCTTTTTATCGCGTAAAGCAATAACGTCTCCGGCAGATGCGTACGGTTGTACGGGCGTCTTGTCCCGTACACACGCTTATGGATAGGCGCACCGTCCTCGGGTCGGACGCGCGCAAAACGTTTGCAGAACGTTGTGCGGGACATCGCCTTGAACGCGTATCGATGCCATTCGCGCGGGCACCGTTCGTCGGACGGAGGTTTTATTCCTCCTCATTAGTTATAACTAAGGCAGAGGACTTGTAGCTCTAAAAAAGTTTTAAACATTCAAGCACTTATGCACTAAAAACCTCATAACATGCACTTAAAATTTTTTTCAATCTTTTTATTTAAAACAATGAATAAAATAAATAGCGTTTAAAACATGTCAAAACAATTACATAATTTAAATATATTATGCACCATAGCCAAATAATCAAAATAGATTTTACTTAATTTTCTTAATTTTTTGTAAAGAACCGACGTTAGATCATTATGGCTTCTTGGAAAAATGTGTGCTTGCAGACAGTTAAAAACCATATTATACGGCAAAAATTAAAAATAAATACATTTTTATGCAAACATTTTGACTGTATTGTTTGAAATAAAAATTTCGCTTTGGAAAAAATCCATGGAAAGTTAAATATTTCTCAAAAATTCTAAAATAGCGTATAAAAGTGTAAAATATGCCCTAAAAACAAAAGGTACTCAAAATATGCATTTATATGCAAAATAAAATTTCAAAACTAGCTTTATGAAAGCATGAAACGTATTTGTTTTGTACTCTGCTATTTTTGGGACTATGCAAATCAAACATGCAAATGCTTCAAGTCCTCTACCATAGTTATAACTATTATTTACAATGATATTCGGTTTTTTCCTTTTTTTCTGCCTTCGTTGTCATTATATTCACCTTGATCCACCGGTGTGCGACGGGAACATAATGCAAAAGTTCGTTGATTCTTGGACATCGAATATCTTTATTACAAGTGAAAACGTGAAATCAAAAATTCATAGCGCGCGATAAGTCGGTAAACAGTGGCAGTCACAATAACTCGGAAACTCAGACAGGGCGGTAACATTTTGGTAGTTTCGTCGCATAGCGGATTTTATAACCCCGTTCGAAAAACGTTCTAATATATTTGATCACAATTTGTGAAAAGTTTTTTGAAAACCGCGTTGAAAATCGTGAACAGCAACAATATCGACATACAAGAAGCTTGAACGGCTTGATGTATTTTTGGCTTTAATTATTGTGTTTCGTAACAACGTATAATATTGATATCGAATAACGGAGCCGGCAGACATTAAGTTCATCCGAAAATGGTTTCGACATTTCAGGAAAAAAAAAAAAATCGGTTCGTTGACTTTACGAATCGATGATCGAAATACTCAAATGCATGCGTGTTTTGCGTTGAAGAACGATCGCGTGGCTATAATGCGCGATGATCCGATACGATTTGATTTGTTCGTGCGATGTACAATAATGAATAATAATACGCTGTATTTACTTACACAATGCAATCGTTTGGTTCTTTTCTATTTTGTAATACGTACACGCCGATGTAGGAGTGCAGTAGGGATGTTTCGCGCACGCTGCAGCGCAGTGTAATTAAACGTTATAATGTCATGAGATTATGCATAATATGCGTGCGTTAAACATTCGAACGGATATTGTTCTGCTGCTAACAATCGAATACTGTCGAACGATCGATTATTGCAGGAACGCAGGCGCACGAATTAATTTGTCACGATGAGCGTTAAACGATAATTGTTAAACTATACACACACACATACACAGTACACTCGTGATGTGCACGACCGGTGTAATTTTGACGTAACCATAATTTGAAGCTCGAGGAACCCTCGCCCATTGTTATAATTAATACACGCGATTATAGGTATACCGCACCTACCGTTGACCTAATGACCTGAAAACAGCGTACGGCTTGAAAAAATATTACACGATCGCGCACCGCTCTACTTGCTATGTATTGTGATTGTGATACTGTTCGCGATTATTATTTCTTGTTCACATCTATCAACCCGCCCAACAGTTTTAGCGAAACCATTCGGCGGGACACACTTTTTTCCGATTGCGTACTCCGCTGTGGTATTCGTTCGTACCGGACGCACACGATCCCGATGATTTATTACAATATTCGTCAACACAGGATTTTGTAATATTGACTACGCTTTACCGACATGATTGCATCTTGGATACAATGCGTAAAAGTCCGCGATCAGATGTCGTTATCGTGTAGGTACATTAAAAAATGTTCAAAACGAATGGAAATGGCTCTGCGATATTATGCATCTACCTAAAAACGAGAGGATTTTTCGACGCTTTTGGTTTATGGTGGATAAAATTCACTAAAAAGTCCTACCACGTGCGGTGTTTACAGGTTTCAATCCTTGCAAATTCAAAATCCGGCGGATTTAGTCCAACGGATCAAGTCTTTCGCTTATCTACTAATTAAAGTTACCAGGTCCTTGATCATACATTTTCCTTATGGATAATAATTTTTTTTTATTATTATTATAAAATATCATTTGTTTGATTACCAATAGTTCTTTTGCGATTCTTTGATGTTTATAGGTATCAAAATTAACCATCTAATTAAATCATTTTCATAATCCCCAGCATTCTTTGGTTAAATTTGTATTATTCTAACAATATTTTTATTAGTTGTCAGATATGATATGATATGATATGATAGATTATGATCTATATCATGGAGCGGAGTAAGTCATTAAAAACATAGTTCATCGAGTCTTTACAATCTAAACTATGTTTATAGAAAATTAGTTATAGGCATATGATGTCTATTCATTATTAAATAATAACATATATCAGTATTACATTTTGTCAGTATTAAAACGAATAAGTGTAATATAATATTTACTTAACACAAGTTCATAACACAACATTGACAATAATTATAAATGATAATAATAATAATAACTGATAAATCAACTGTAATCCGTTGTATACATTTGCAGGACTTTCAGAACGTCTTTCAAACCATATAATTTGATGCTTAGAAAAAACAACGGATTTCCTTCAATAACTATTGAACACTGTGCGATTAGGTTTTCGAGGATAAGAGGACTTTAATTTTTACGTTAGTGGGTACAACTAAAAACCTAGTATGACGGACATAATTTAATCTGTCATAAAATACACTCATGTATGACCTAATAAAAACTTTACTATTAAACTTTACCGTATTTTATTAATTAGTATTTGTCAAACTAAAATGTACACGATATATCGGTGATGAGTGATGGTCATCGTTGTCAAAGTATTTTATAATATTGTTACACATCACTATATATTATTTTTACATCATCCTAGAAAATTTCTAATAAATCGTGTGGCGTATAAATGGACCGCCAACATTGTTTTGATTGAACGATCATCGACAACGTCAGTATCATTTGATATATCGTCATCTACATTTGGAATTACAGTCGACTCGTGATATAATGATGCTCGTTATAACGAAAATCTCGACATAACAAATAAAACTGTCAGTTCCTTGAAAATCTCGTGATATAACGAAAAATCACATGTATTTTAGTCCCCTCGATATAACGAACTTATTTGGACCAAAGCTCTCGCTATGTAACGAAGTTTCACAATTTTGGAGCTTGATATTACGAATTTTACGAGTTTCGGCTATGTACAATTGAAAACTATTGACAAAGAAGAAGACGAAATCCTTTCCATTTTAGAACTTGACAATAAATGGTATAGATTATCTACTGTTCCAGTCGAGTAGTTATCAACGTTTGAGGAATTTGTTGCTATCTACGATGATTTGGCTGTTTGTGGTTCTTTCACTGACGATGAGATTTAAAAAAAAAACTGATTACGAGGAAATTAATGATGAAGAAGAATGGTCCGAAGAGCCTCCAGTCACCTCGAAGGAAGCTATAGCAGGTCTCCGTGCCGTCTTAAAATATTTGCAAAATCATAACATAGACGATAGTGTATTTAGTCACATTTTAAAATTATACAACACAATTTACCAAGTAAGCGCAAGTGGCTATACACAAAAAAAAATAACTGATTTTTTAAAAAATAAATACGTATGAATGTAATAAAATTACATTTAATAAACAATAATTCATATTTAATATGTGTGTATGTAATTATAATATGTAATCTAATAAAATATTAATTTTGAACTTTTTTTTAAATCTCGTTATTACGAATTTTCGATATAACGAACTTTTTCCTCGGTCCCTTGAAATTCGTTATATCGCGAGTTGACTGTATATCTTCATTCTTCGATCGTTGTCAATCAATCCTCCCGTTATATTATCCTTACCTTGAAACAGTAACGGTTAGTAGCATATACGAGTACCCGTTTGTTTCGTGCACCATAGGTAAGCGAAAAGAAACAGTTTTTTTTCCAATCTGAAATCGACGAAACGCGCAAAACACGAATTTTGATTTTTTGAATTTTTGATTTTTAAATCAGTTGCTGTACGGAATAAACATCTAGCTCCCTAGTCGTAGTCGCGTTCTCGCGGAATACGGCCATTGAGTCTGTCGGCTGATCACGCACCACACACTTACGGCCCACACTACACTTAGTATAGGTACTCACCGACGAAGTAGCGGTAGATAACGCACTGCACACGTTTGGGAAAAAACTCGAATCCGAACACGGACTCGCGCAAGCAAATCCGAAACTTCTCGTTTTGGCTTCATTTGCAGTCTTTCACGCTGCTGTCTTGCACACCGTGTGACGACGCTGCTGCGAGCACATATGCCGTTGCGTACCACCCGAATCCCGGCCGCCGTCGAAGTCGAAAACCGTTGAAATATATTGTTCTGGACGTACGGTCTGACACCTTCTCACGAATTCCGTCCGCCACGGGCACGCGTTGCCGACGAGTTTCCCATCGTGCGAATACCCATAAATTCCGTTCGCCAAGAAATCAATTTACCTCGTGTGCGCGCGTGAGACGACGGCATCCGCACCCTTTGGCGATGATCTGAAAAAAATCACCAATAACAATAATAACAACAACAACAATAATGATATAAATAATAAAACGGATTTCAAATGCGTATTAAGAGTCTCGCGCGGGATCGAACGTCTTGTAAATAAATAACCGAAAAAAAAAAAAAATAATTATAATTTTCACGAACACAATTTATTCAAAAACCCATAAATCCCACATCGATGTAATATACGATGTATAGTGGTGCGTGTGTAAAGTAGTATTAAAAATCACCAATCTTTCACCTGCTTCCCTCTCTTCTCTTTGGTTGTGTATTATATTTCTAATAATGTGTACTCATCGATTACGCGTTCCTTTCACATTTTATTAAACATTATTTTTTATCTTAATAACACTTCACGGACGTTTCTTATAAATTAACTTATTCATTACTTCTCGGTACGTTCCTATGACGGCCTTTTTAATAACTACACTTAATATGTAAATCGTTTGGAGATTATAAATGACGAAAGCACTAGTGAAACAGAACGATAAGTGTTTTACTATCGAATTATTCCAATGTTGTGCTCACAATATCCGCACGCTTTCTAAAAACAAAATCCTTTTTCAACACGTTAACAGGAAATTGATTCAATTTTCATTCCGTTTTCAAATGCAACGCAATAAGACTACTACGCGTAACGTCATAGGTACCATTTATGTTTCAAGACGGTGGTACATATATTTAAAAAATGTACGTCAGCAGTAATAAAGTATAGTAATGTATTTATATGTAAACAAAATAACATTACATAAACTATACGTATTAGACGACACATCTGATTAATTTTCATTAATTTATCAGGAAATCTGTTGGAAAAAGTCGCACAATATAAGCATAATTATTACAACAGTTTAGTATTTATATTTTAACTAGCTTTGAAATTAATCCGAATTGACGCTTGTAGACATCTGCTGGCCATTATGCACTGGTCTGTTCTTGTTGGATTTTCTTAAAGGGAAATTCGATTTGCTCCGCACACAAAGTAACCGGAAATGATCACGTTGCTTTAAGTACAATTTGTGAATGAAAAAAATATATAACGTTCTTCGTGTAAGGATTCGCCTTGAACACAATATTACTGTTTCAAGTGTTAAATTGTTGGTTACAGATCACAAAGTTTAGGCTAGAGATTAAAAAAAATCAATTTATTACTTTCTACAATGAAAAGATGGCCCGATACACATGTATTGGGTACCTTTTTATAGAGAGTATATAATATGTTTTATAGTATATACGGGAATTGGTCAAGAGGATCGATAGTTTTTTGTAAATTTTATTTAACATTTTTTCATCGTAAGAACGTAAAAAATAAAAATATAAATTATAAAAAAATAAAATATGTAGTACGCGAGATTTAAAGCGGTTCCGCCACATGAAGTGGGCACCATAAATGTACCGATTTGAAGGTAATTGTACGAAAATTATATTACTGTACAATGCATGTGTGCGTGCGTACGGTAGAGCAAGCAGTGTTTTATTTTTGTTTAAATTGTTTTCTACGTACACGTACGTTTACTGACGTCATCGTATTATTTTAATATTTATCTAATCCAATAGCCTCACGATAGAAAAAAAAAAACCATGCCCAACAGCCACCGGGGACAGGCCGTAATAGATAATAATATGGCACAGGAAATTTAAAAATCGTAATAATAAATCTGGACAATAATTATTGTTATTATAATTTTAATTTCTCTCCGTTCACGCTTGTCAGCCTGCACAGTCAGAACTGATGGTAAAATATGTAAATTCTTGTTGTTAAAACATCTCCTCGAAACGGTTAATTTAATCTCTCAACACGTCTGCTGCAGTTGCAGGCGCTGCGCTTTGTTTTATTATTATTAAATTTCCACAACCGTTTATTCCACGCGTAGGTATTATTATTATTATTAATATTACTTTCTACAGGTTCCTACGTACTCTACGGCGAAATGAAGTGTTACAGAAATTTGCTCGCGTTGCAAACCGATTTGATACCGATTCGTTTATCGGGGGACGAATGCACGCGTACAGATAGTAAAAAAAGATTATGATACATTGCGCTCGGGTTTTTTTTTTTTTTTTTCGTACAATAATTCACGTTCTAACAATCTAAATGGACGTAAATCGATTACTTTACTATCGATTTGAAACGCTGTTCGTGTTATATTAAAGAGTATACAATAATAGCCAAAATGACCAGCTTCTCCCGACAAATATTTTATTATTGTTCCGGATGAAAACAATTTTTCGATGTAAAAAAAAAAAAAAATGTAACGAATATGTGTACAAACGTCTAATTGTATTTATTTAGATTTATTTACACTGCACTGGTTAAAATACGTGTCAGTCGGTAATTAAAATTATTAAAATCAATAAATTTAAAATAAATAAAATACGTCATAGGTAACCAAAAAGTAAAAAAATGTACACGTCTAACCATAAGCCGAAATCACTGTTTCGACGTTGTAAAAATGCGATTTTCGAAAAACACTTGTTTCATTCGCCTAAAAATAATTACATACATAGTCTCTGAAAATGTGCGTCAGTAAGTGTGCGGTGAGTGGTACTCGCATTGAATGTGTTGTACTGACGAATAAAATTGTTTTTATCGTGTTCACGTACGTACGGGCGACATTATTGAGCTCAAAAACCGACACTTGCACAGTGATATGGAGACGAGCCTTATATACCTTCGAAACGTGTCTTTCACGAAAAATATATCAGGCGCGCGGTAAAAGTCGTAGAATGTTGTCGAAATGCATATTTTGCATAACATTAGCAGTTTTCGATATGATTAAATTTACATCGCATCATTATAGCGCTACCGTGCGAAAATAACTCGATATCAAATATGTCGAGCGCAATTTACAACGCGCGCCGGAGGAATTCATACGCGGAACTAATGCGTTGGGCGCTTTTAACAGTTTTTTCCGTTCTTCGGGCGCTATTCACGCCGCGTTCGCTCTAACCTATTCGCGAGCACTACGCACAGTGCACCGTTAACAGGCGGTTTTCATTGAAAAACGAATGAGGACGAAAGAACGGAGGAAAAAAAAAAAAGAAGAAGAAAAAGAAGTGCGTTACAGAGCACGGACTCGTCCATTATCCTTTTCTATACGGCTTCTTGAAACGCGAGTTATTAACGTCGACGGTTCACGGTCCGACTGCGCGCACGGATCCGTTGACGGTGTTTGATGAGATTTTTATTTTTTTATTATTATTATTAAAATTGGATCTTACCGGGAAAAGCGCACGGTCGGAAAATCGTGAGGGTCGACGGAAGGTTTCACCGGAATTGAGTGCCGCCGCATTTTACGCGGTGCACGCGGTACTGTGACACGTGTGTAGTACAAAATGTGCGAGTAACACAATACCCGTTATGTACTTACTTGCGTGCGGAGTTCTCTCGCGGAATAATCCTTGGGTACTTGGAAAAAAGCGACTTGACTTTCAATGCGCCGAACCAACGATCCGCATACGTGATACCCGCTGTACGGCGTGTAATACAATAACGGTGAACACTGCGCGTGTCTCGTTCGCGTGTTTTTCATAAAAACGCGTTCCTAAAATATAATGCGCGGACGAACCTTTGTACGGGGAATTTATGCTCGGCAAAACCATCTAGGTATTGTCGTTTTTTCGTGGAACCGTGAAGTTTTCGTTGCGAAAAAGTTCCGTTCAACGAGTTAATTGTCCATTGTTATTTTATTATGATATAACAATAATGTTTGTACTTCGGAGCTTTTAAAATACAGCAAAATAGAGTTTTGGAAACAATAAACTGCTTTCAAAACCGTCCAATATCGTCATACTTATTCTTTCGAATCTATTTCTAATTTCCATTTTGTTTAGCTCTCGTCACACCACAGTTTTTTTTTTTTTTGCACTTTTTCCCAAACTCGCAATCTTATATATCCTTTCTTAACTAATTCTCGGCTTGTAACTGATTTAGATTTATAAATATTGATTCGATTCGAATTATATTATTACTGTAAAATGTATATTTATAACTGAATATAGTTGAAAAAAACACTTCTCCGGTTCGAAAAACACTGCAAATTGTACGGACTATATTGAATTTTTATATTTTAAATCCTTCGAAAGAAGTTTGACATGTTTATACACTGTTGTTTCATCTTTATTCCAAATACATTAACATTTAACGAACTTAACCCAACATAGACATAAATTGTATGAAAAATGAACTATGTTATTGAAAACAAAACTAATTTATAAAGTGTAGAATATATGCTGCAGTTACTTATATTAACTTATTGTGTTATAATGGAATTTAAATTTTCATTAAAAATTTAAGTAGTTGGGACTTATTCAAATAAGTGCAACAACTTGAAAGGAATGTTTTTCTTTACTGTATTTCCATAAAAAAGTTTATTTTCGAACAAAAGACTTTTCTGTTTTCTGCATAACAAGCCCTTCAATTGTAAATCTGACACTAGCCCGTATTGTTTAATTGAATAAATAAATCACAAACAGACGAAACACTGCACAAGACGTACTATAATAATAATAATAATAATAATATGTGAACGTGCGCGGTGCGTCGGAAAATCAATTATTTTGTATTCACACTCAGTTATGGGATTTATAATAATTATAATTTTTTTTTTTTTTTTATGTTTCCCGTTAAACAATGTACACCACAGCTAGTGTAGCGTATCTAGTAAAACATACACACACATACACACAATACGTGTGAGCATAAATCAATATAGGTAACGCGTTGTTGATAATAATTATTTCATTCACACACTTCAATATTTCTTTTTAATACGATGTACAGGCCGTTATATGCGGACGAGTATTGTTATTACGTTATCCGATTATTATCCTACACTAGCGCCTTCGGGACTTGGATATCAAGTAATTGTCGTTTTTCTCAGACGAACCATACGGTTTTTAACAACTGATGACATCACGCCGGGTAGACATGTATACGTACTAGTTAGGTCTTCACACACACACACCCATGTGTACACACGTACACACACGCATTATCGGCTGCGGCTGTCATCCGTCATATTCTTACATCTCTCGACACGTTTTTCCCGTTTATATCCTTATGACACGTGTTTTTCCGCGCGATACCTGTTGCGGTTGTAAATTACTCCGCTACAGATCCGTTTATTCAGAAAAAAATTACGCATAATATTGTGAAGCAAGTAGTCAACTTAGTAGACTATAGTTGATACGCTAAAAAAAAAAAAAAACAAGAGCGACGCATTTTGAACAGCCCACTTCGTTGCTTACAAACTTAGGGGCGGATCCAGACAAAGATAAATGGAGGAAGGAACGATTTTTTAGTCAAAAGACAAACTGTTAAAATAAAGCGTAACCCGGTTTGTAAAATTATGGTTTAAATTATATTATTAGATGCGAAGCCGAAAAACGATTGTCCTTATATTCTTGTAAACGAATACTTCAGTCTAAAGTTATACTTCGCAATTACTGTCGTACGGTCTTTAATATTATACCGATAAAATGGATAAACCAACAGCGCACGTGTACGTGGGTGCACGACCGTACGGTAAAAATTGACCAAAAAACGTTTCTCGTTCCTGTCGAAATGATGGATTAAAGGTATAGGATACCGGAACAGGATTGATCGGAAAAACAAGGTTCCCGCGGGGAAATGAACGAGTTTGCGATAATTACGGTAGACTCTCGATCCGGTCGACAACAGTTCGGTACCCGCCAAAACGTCGTAAGATCCTGCATTCGACGTTCGACATGTATCATACGATACTGTGTTAAACGAAATATGTGCCGTCGTATTATTTTTCCGTTTTGGTTTTCACAGAAACACGTCGTTATGCGCACGATGTCTTCTTATTTCGCATTCGCTCGTCCACTGATGATTTCCCGAGAAATCGAAGATGTATTCCAATCCGTTTTCTCTACACAAACCAACACCGTGATTACGGTAGTTCATTTCGGTGGCGGTTAACGCGATGTACGTACACGAATATAATAAACAAATAAAATATAAGCGAGAATCAGTTATATCGTTTATCTGTTGTTAATATCTAAATCGGACGGTTGGTCGTAGAAAAAAAGTTGGTTGTTGAACGTCATGTTCTACGGCAATACTTGATAAGAACGAGAATCGAGTGAATTTGATCTGTTTACGTTTCAACTGACTTATATTGTATAGCTATTGCGTGCGTCCCTACGCATGCACGTATTTGAGATGTTAATATTATAATTAAACTTAAGCTGCGCGTATACGACGGTGTTGAATAAAAGTACTGTACGCGAAACGCGGGCACGTACTGCGGCGTACCAGGTGTGGTGACCCCGATCGGTGTGTGCAGCACAGCTGTATAATATATAAATAGGAAAAATGTCGTTTTTTTAAACGATTCACACACGCGCACGCGTACACACATGTGCCATCACTATACGTATATTATTCTACGGTGCAGCGTTTGTACATGTATGCCCCATGGCCCTCGGGGCAGCGACTGTAACGTATTTAATTGTACACACGTACAATACATATATATATATATATATATATATATATATATACGCCCGTAAATCTATATATATATATATATATATATATATATATCTCGAATAATGATGGTCGGAAATACATATTTAACGGGTCAATTCGGGAGAATATTTTTACTTTATGCCTGGACGTAATTTTCAACAATACGTTAACAACGACTTAAATCGTATATCACGTTAACAAATATATGTATATATATATATTTATGCTGAGAGTTATTTTAGATATTATTTACATGCAGATATATTTTTATATGTACAGAAGAAGTAATTATATGTATATATATATATATGTATACATAGTACAAGTACGCTTAACAGAACCGATTATTATTTAAATGTTTAAACTGTCTACTTGCTTATGCAAATTATACGACACGGGAGCTCCGGGACCGGAGAAGAAACGGCATGCGCGCGCGCACACACTCATAGTTGTACACTCGACGCGTGTGTATGCGTCGTGAGTTTGTTTGATTTTCTTTTCTTACTCATACCGTGTTTACGTACACGATAATTGGTGTCTACACGATCGCGTATCGTCTTAAACGTTCCATCTTCTTCTGTTAGTTTAGGTAGGATGATTCGAATTGCTTACGTTTTTGTATCTTATTGCAAAAGGTCGTTGAACTAGCCGACGAAAAATGCATAATATATAATATAGATGTCTCCGTTTGGCCAAAGTGTCCATACATAAGGAATTAAGTTAGATTCGGTTAGGAAAGAGAAAAATGGTTTGCGAAACATACCCGCAGTGTACTCGGTTCGAAAATCACTAATCTGTGAATCGGCCTGAATCGTATTTTTCAATCTCCGCTAAATTTAAATTTACGCCCGCGGTGGCCCAGTCACTGGACTAGGTTGTTTTTTAAACCGTTAAATGCCACTGCAATGCATGTGGTATAGGGTCTATCCCATTGGTACTATAGTTGTAACAATAACTCATCGACTATTAATTAGCGCACTATTGTACACAACATACACGATGCGTATTTTCAGATGATTTTTGTCCTCGATCGAGACACGACAACAGATAATTGGATCGTAAATTATTATTCATATTACAGCTATTAGCGATCCGTTACTGAGTATTGAACGGTCACGGTGAACGAATCGGAGCAAACAAAATTCGCAAAAAAACTGCGGAACGCAGTTGTGTGATGCTGAATACTGCGTAGCGGTAACGCGACGAGTTCGGGTAAAATATTTCACGTATTCGAACGATTGACAGTAAAACTTGTACGGAAACAACAAGGACCACGAGGACATAAATGTTTACAAAAATGTCACAAAGGATGTGTTGCAGGTATACATAGTTTTGTTCTGACGTTCTTAAAGCGTCGCGTGTGCACTTCGTGAAAACCGACCACGAACTAGATTGCAGAGGTGTAGCACGTCATAGCAGTGTTGTAGGACGGCGAACATTTTTGATTTGTTCGCGAAAAAATTATTTCGCTGTCTCCGTAATACAATTATAATATCGTACGAGTATAATAATCACTATATTCACTGTTGTTAATTTATATCCAAACTGCAGAGGTTTCCGGTGCCAGTCGGTACGGTCAAATAGTCGACAAACAATTCTGGAGACTCGTACGCAATAAGGGCACGTATCAGTGTAAGCATGTGGGAAGAGAAGAACAACGATAACAATGGGTTTTCGATTTAAACGAAACGCGTGCACCACAACTTTCCAACGGCAAACATCCGCGCGCAGGACACACAATAATATTGTAATCAGAGCCACCTTTTGCTATGCAGTGGCCCTCGGACGCGCAGAGCTTAGAGGTTCGTTCAAAAGCAATAGTACGATTATTATTTTACATAAGGCACTGATTTCCAAATTATAACAAACGTTTGGAATTTGAAACGATATTTGTAGACGTATCTTTTTGTTCGAAAACGTACGAACGACATTATTTTATCGCGGAAATATAATAACGAACAACCTTGTAGTATAACGATACAATATTATTATAAACAGCGGTGGTGTTTTACGGTAAATCCTTCGTGACGCACGTCCTCACGGCGATATGCGTTTACGCATATTATTAAAATGCGACTGCGGGGCTCGTCAGTCAACAAATAACGTGAATTTTCAACGACGGTGATAATCATAACGATTACATTATACGAATATTCGATCCACCCCGAAATCTGATTCGAACTAAAGAGTTCTACGCGAAACGTTTCAAAAGTGTTCGTAATATTAGTGTACACGCCGCAATAGAGAAGAACCACGATGACGATTTATTGTGTTCGATCAATATTCTAGGGTATAAACTATTACAAACTATATTTCGGGCTATGAACACGTTATATAATACGTTATATTATATTCATAGGTTTAACAAAGATGTACAAAATTAAACGACGTTGAAAGGAAAAGAGGAAGAGGAAGACCAAAAAAGAGATGGTTGGAGACTATGGAGAATGACATGAGGGCTATCGGTGTGTGCATAGGAGATATGATTGACCGAGTGAAGTGGAGGTATAGGACAAGGGTGGCCGACCCCAAATAGTTGGAAGGAAGGCGAGGCAGAAGAAGAAGAAGAACAACAACAAAGATGTACAAAATAAATTAAATATTTTATTTGTACTCTGAAAAAAAATTAAATGGAGTCACGGTCGACTTGTTGGCCACCCCTATTGTTTAAGACGTAATACGATGAACTGTGACGATTTCCCGTTTGATATCTAAGTTTAACTAAACATATAAACAAATCACCGTCCAAACAAGTAGCGGGTAAACCAAATGAGTGTAGTTTTATTTCACGTTTCGGATTTCTAAAAAAAAAAAACCTTTGGTGATTTTCTAGAAACATAATATAAATAGAAACTTCGTGTCCAGTGTACTATTTGAGACAAACGCTCGTATACAAATACGTACTCGAGTATGCGTGCGCAACAGTGCACATTATTTGCGTATTATTTTGTAAAGAGTAATGCAAAATAGTTGCGACGAGACTTTGAATTGGTTTTGTGCGCGAAACAGATTTTCCGCGGTGCAAAATATCCGGTTAACGCGTGCAACTCGCTTACGGTCCGACATTGTAACCGTTTGGTCGTTTTCATACGTACCGGTACAAAATCGACGTCGGTGCCGATCGCAATACACACACAATGAGAAAACCATAGATAGTCAGAACCAATATTTAGTGTTAAACAGTTTTTTTCTTCGCTCGTGTGAAAACCTTTTTTTTTAGTTATTATCTGTTTGGTGATCTTGAAAAATGTTCTCTGCTCCCGACCAACGTTATCTATTTGGGTAATGAGCCCTAGAAAAAAGTCCCGCAGAAACAAAATAAAATTTCGATATCGTTCCATTTCAAGCGTACGATGCTTGGAAGGCATTTTTCACACGCTTTATGGACAACTCAGACCATAATAAATTCTTTGACAATTTTCGTAAGAGTTCTTCTATTTTTGATTTTCTGGCAAAACAACTAAAAATTAGTATACGACATCGGGATACTCCAATGCGACGTGTCGTTCGTATGAGAACGTAGAAACCGACAAGTCGGAAATCTGCCCGGTGTTCGAATTGCGGAAAGTTCAACGCCAACCGATGAATGTGCCGGTCCGGACCACGTGTGAAAGCACCAACTCAATTACATCGGATCCGGCTCATTGGCGCCAGCTCCGGTTCCGATTTTACCGGTGCATGTGAAAACGGCCTTACTGTCATTGCGGGATCACGGGATCACATATTTAAATACCGTAACGTAACATTATGCGCTACTGACCGTCCGACCGCGTGTAATCAAGATACATAATATGTTGTTTTGATTTATTTTTAATCGCTAAACACGTTGGTGGCGAAGTGCTGCCGACGAGTGCGGGTTTCCTGACCCGCGGCTGTCGAATCGAATACAATAATATACGATCGTGTCGAATATTCGTTAGCGGCAGATACGTTATAAACGAATGTAAATGAAAGAAAACCAGAAGGAAATAATAAGAGAAAAAAAATCATAATACGTGCACGTACTACCCACAGCGACGGGGACACGATTTTACGCGAAGCGGATCCTACAGGATATTATGCACATATAACGTAGACGCTTCGAACAATATCAATTGACATTTGAACGATTCGAAGTTGTTCGTATGTAAAATACGTTCGGGGTAGACGACGACGCAGCGCAGTGAAATTTTTATCGGAAACGCAGTTTCGCCGCAAAAAAAAAATATATATATATATATTAAAAAGTAAAATAAAACATCCTCGGTAAAGTCGATATAATAAAGCGCATATTGTTAACTGAATTCAAGTCCGTGGTTAGTGTAAACGCAAGATTTACCGAATACGCCACGCTAAAGAAATGTAACAAGTTTACGCTCCATGAGATATAGGCGTCCTATTCTTTTGACAGTTTTCCAAATCATCGTCTAAAAATGTGTATAAAATTAAGATGTACTATATTAGATTTCTAAGATCGACATAATCATACGACCTATACAATAGCTTAATTTAATAATCAAAATGTTTCAAAAACACTCGAAGAGAACAAGAGCAAAAATTGGAATTCATAAATGCCACCTTGATTAGAATAAAATAGAATATCTATACAAGAACTTTTGATAGTATTGGGCTGCAATTTTTTATGTGTTAGAGAAAAAACTATTATTAATATTAAAAGTAATATGGCGAAAATGTAATCCGTAGTTTCTATATTTGTTTTATTACCAATTTTATTAAATGCTTTGGAAATTATTAAAAGACGTACATTTCATAGTGCACAAAATAGTGTTGCGTTTTTTGGGCGGAAAAAATATAGCAATGGTATTATATCTGATTTATAATTGTGTTGTATTTTTTCATACGAAAGGGTAAAACGTTTGCAATCGTGTTGCATGGAAAGTACTCGAAAATGATCGATTTCTTGTTGTTCCGTGTTCGAATAACATGGGTTAGACGAAAAAAAATAAAATAAAACCTATTGCAAAACTGGCTTACTATAAACTGTGATCATTTCATACCGATCCTACGCAATTCTATAAACCGATTTGATCGCGTTGAATGCGGTTTCACTGAACAACTTTTAATCACGTAGGCTAGCACTGTTTTTGACGTACGCGGTTAGCGACATCGTTGCGAACTAAATGTGGAACGATAAAACGTTTTCGATTCGTCAAATCAAATTCACAATCCCGATGACCTATGCCCGATCCCCGGTCCACTGCTCGTGACTGATCCTTTTGCTTGTGGTTCGCAGAGGCGCTTTGACATTTTCAGTCGATGGTTCACGACTAGGTAATAACACTGTCCGTTAACCACCGCACAGCGTTATACGTTTCGAAAACTATAATATCGTCGTTACAATGTTGATGATATCAATCATTTAATAACACTAGAATGTTATAGTTATAATAAATAAATCACCCATACATTTTTTTCTATTCTCTCTTTACGCTTGTATGCAAAACGACACATGTGTCGTACTAAAACGTGTAACTCTTTACTTCCAAATCGAGTTTAGCTCTCAAGAAATTAACATAACAATAGTTATCTTGAACGGTCAAATAATAATAATAATAAAAATAATAATAATAATAATAATAATAATAATAAATAAATTATTGTATCTACTTATCTATTTGTCCTTGCGATCACCTGAGGTCGTCAAAATGATCATGGTCATATTCAATGACGTAGCCAGAAAATATTACGGAAAAGAGGGGGGTTGGGTTAAATTTTCAACTCTTTCCTATATAAGTAAAAACTTTCTAGTATTAATAAGTCGATTAAACGAAAGTTAAAATATAAAACGTGTTATTATTTAGTTTGTTTAAACTGTGCAATTTAAAAATGCAATTGTGATGGCAACATATAACATTATACTCGTGTGTTAAAATGACTGTATATTTTACAAATTAAGAGAGACATTTCGGCTCGGGTCAGGTTAGGTTAACCCCCTGGCTACGCCACTAGTCATATTATCAGCACACCTATACCGCGGGGTATCACCAAGTGCCGGAGGCTCGCAGTCGGTTCGAAACGACACCCACCCTTAATCGTAACCGCAAATCGACCAATCGGACCAGTTCGTGTCCGGTGTCCTTTGTCACGACGAGGTTCGCACGGACAACCCGCAGCGCCATATTTGGTTTGCCATCACGGTAATCCAATTACGCACGGCTTGGACGGGCTAGTCTTGTACGGAGCGGCGACTAAATCGCAGTCTGCTGCAGATAATCGCTAATTATACACGGGCTAAGGATTTACCGATGTGGATGTAATGCCGTACGGCGTATGCGTAATGTGAAACGCACGAAGAGATCATAGTAATTGCGCGCGCGAAATCGCATTTGATATATTTCCACGTCGAGACGGTTCCACGACGATGTACACGTATTTTATTAAACAATTATTTTTCGTCGGACGATGGGCGTGTTTACGCGTTTTAGCCACCGGATCAACTCCATTTTAGGACATCTACGGCGTCGGCGGCAGCGGCGGCGGCGGCGAAATTATGATTTCGAGGCAGAAAAAAAAAACATGTTTTATCGTATGCGCGTACGCATGCGGTTTTCGCGTACCGAGTACGAAATCGTCCGTTTCGAACACGCGCGCGCGCGCGTATTATCAACATCGTATAGGTTTACGATCACGGGAAGAACAATAGCAAATATATGTTTTTGAACACACGAAAAGTGATTCTCACGAAGAGAAAAATACTATTTCCATGACTTAATATCTTTTTATTGATGTAGAATCTACCGACCGACGATGAAGTAATGGTCGTTTTAAAAAGTCTTTGTAAAAAAAAAAAAATAACTTACCAACACTTAAATAATTACAGATGGGCCCCAGACTTACTTTATCATCGGGACCCCTAGACACTAATTGCGCCACTGCGTCGGAGGCGTACGTCGCGCAGTGCCTATCGTCGTCTACGCACGTGCTCGGTGTCGCACGTGGTTACCAAAGGGGTGACCGCTAGAGTGGCCGATCGTGTCCGGAAACGCGTCGTCACACACAGGTGGGCGCAGACGTATAACCGGTGTGGAGTAGAGGTGTTACAGGTGTAATAACATCCCCCCTAGGCCGTGTTACACTTAAGTCTTCTACGGGTAACCATAAACCGTGATTAACACATATTCACCGTAACGAAGTGTACACGTATTACGGTAACTATAATGTAGACCCGGGTTCTAATCACGCCATTTAGTCAAACAACCCGAGGCCGTGGTCTCGTGTCGTTTCGGTTTGAAACATGTGTAAGGAATAAATTTGTTATTCGAATAAAATGTTTAAACATTTTCTCGTACATTAGTACATTCCCCACGTGGACATATGTTCACGTGTAACATACTAACGTGCTTGTGCGATCGTACAACTTAAGTACATTTGAAGTTATAATGTACAACAATTTTGTCGATTAATTTCGAATAACACGGTCCTTTTGAAATGTCTAGCTACGCGCCTGGATGTGAGAGTTACACGCGTAGCGTATTGTATGTGCGATACGCTCGCGGAAAATGTGAACGCCGCCGTCACGTTTCAAACGCGTAGCGCGGGTCCAGTGTTAATTTTACCAGTTTTCATTATAAACTTCGTAAGTTTCGAATTCGTCCGTATTTGTGTATTCAACAGCACGCCGTGTCTTTCGGCTTCGCGCGCGTGATAGGCAGCGGCTCACTTTCAAATAAAAATCGTTTCTCTCCGTCGTGCGGTATTCGTAGACGCTATAACGTGTAACGGGCACGACCAACGGTTGTGAACGCCAACGCGAAAACGATTTTGTTGAAAATATTCAAACGGTCGGGTGTACACGTGTTGGCCAACTAAACGGATGAGCTGAGGTGTCGTTTTGCGATCGTATTTGAGGCCACGGCAACGACGCGACCGGGGAGACTGTCAGTGTCCGTGGCACGAAGGTTCGAGGGACGCGCTGATTTTCGTGTTTGCACATAGGGATTTTGTTCGCGGAAATTATTTGATTTACTTTTGGGTCCGTTATCGAGAAACTACAAGCGGTTTTGTCGCGTTCACTTGTTTTCTCGAGCGTAGATAGAGAGGTATACTACCATGTGTGCACACGCAGGACTGGATTCAGACCGAAATGACGGTGGACGGCGGAGAGTTATTAAAGTTCAATGGGCACGCGGTGTTTGAAATAACACGTTACTCGAATCGCTCCACAGTTCGAAAGATATTGTTTTAAGTGTTTTAAATATATATTTATTAAACACATCTTAAACCGTGGTGGCTGGTGCATCTAAATCCAAAGCCTTAAATATTTTCGTTTAACATTGCTCTTCCATGCATGCTATATAACATCGTTTTTCGATTTAGGGACGCGTCCATCAGAAATAATTCAACGCCAATGTAGAAAAACCACGTTTTGTTTACATTAAAAATTAAAAATGTACACATACCGTTATGGTAAGAACGAAAAAGTTAGTTAATACTACGAGTTCGATATAAATTTCATTTCATTCGTCAAGCAATTCAAAAACTCGTAATGTTGTTTCGTTAACGCTTAATATGATATAATATATTTCGTAAATGGTAAAACAGATGAATAGCTTAAACCTTTTTTTTATCACGATGGGGTGGGGGGAGGTGGTGGAGCCGTGTGATGGACGATTTAATTTTTTACCTATTTCAGGGCTCGCGACGTTAAAACGGTTGTGAAACGCTGCTATATAACATGCTGAATATATACATAGGAGCGATCAAGACTATTTTGAAGGCGATACAAAACAATACATCTGTGCGCAAGAACAGATAAAACGTTTGCCCACACACGTTTACGTTTAAACGTACGTCCGGTACTTTCTACATGTGTACGCAGACCTGACAATAGATTAATAGCGTTTACGCGCGATTGTGCTGGTGTACGACCAGAACGCTGCACCTAACCGGGTCAGAGGAAATAACTGTACCTGTGTACCATATGCACGTGAAAACGTATCGGCTCTACGTCGTCGGTTTATTGTGAAAATTCTGATCACTTTTCGAAACAATGTTACACCGGTACGACTTGTTGGCGCACGCGCAACTCGAACAAGATAATTGGCCGCTTAAGCTCGACGATGTTTTTTGCGAAAAATCAAAATCCATATGTTACCCGTATTGCGACGGGGTGTCGTGTGATATTGAATTATGCGTTTTTCTTGCGACGCGACAATTAGGTGGCGAAAACTTGTTCGGCCGACCTAGCAGTATATTATTAGGTACTTCGGTCCACGTGTGTCGAAACGCGTGCAACAACAAAACAGTATTAAGTGATTTGTTCTACGCCGGACTTTCGATCAAGTGTCTATAGGTTGCATGGATTGCGAAAACGGTTCCGAGTGTTTCGCAAAGACAATAATATGCGTACGCCTTAAGGCCAAAAGTTTCTCATTTTCGATTTTATCCCTTTTGACAGTCACTTGTATAAATATTCATCGAAAAGATTTAGAGCTTCAACATTCTTTTCGTATTGATCCATTCCACAGTCCATTTCTCTTCGCGGAATTTCAAACAATTGCCTCCGCAATGACTTCGAAATAGACAATATAAATCATTAAAAAAAAAAAAATAGAAAAAAATCCATGCTCAAACTTATATCATGTATTCCATTCCCATTCAAACTCTCTAATAAAAATCCTTCTACAGATCGTCTATTTATATTAGCCCAACGCTTCGATTTAAATTGAAAAAAGTATTGCGATCTTCTTAAGAATTAAGAAAAAAAAAAACACTCTTTACAAAATGTTCTTTCACTAGATGGTCAATCATATTTGTTATTTATAACATTATTAAACCTCATTTTCTTATGGTACACATAACCATAAATTGTTCATTTCATTTATAAATGAAAAAAAAAATGTTATTTATCTAACAATGGGAATTCTACTTTAAAAATATTTTCAACCCTTTACGTGAAATTATTAGGTAAATTTGTATTTATATATGATACAGCAAAATACGTTAAATTTATATTAATGTTATTTCACAGTAATTAACGTTAATAGAGATAATAATGAATAATTTGTAAGGCTTATAACGTTATTTACTGAGGATTTACGTTAATTCTAAGCAATATTAGTTAACGATGTTAATTTATTTAAATATTTGTATTATAATATTGTTTATATTCACATGACGAAGAACCGTAAGATTTTAAATCGCATAATTTCCCAACTACTCGTTAAGTACATTTATTCGTCTAACACTTCATCTTACATTGATATCATTGATACTCTTGTGTTCACATAAAACTATTACAGCCTGTTGTTTCTGAAAATGTTATCTCTCTTTCTCCAAAAGATTTGAGAAGAGTTTTGTGATCGAGCAAAATGTCTTTGCGTGGCACAAGTTAAGGTCTCGTATACTTGTGTTTTAGAAAATCATTTTCGGTACCTAATTCACAGGCTACGTTTTTTTTTATTAATTATATCGAGTATATTATCGTTAAATTTCTTTTCTATTTCAAGTTCATCCATATTGAATAATTTAATTACAAATATATACAATTATTGTATTAATAATACAAAATAAAAAGAAAATGGACACGAAATATTCGAAGTTATTATACTTGCTATAATGTTGGAACAAACAACAACATTACGATTCAACGATGCCGATAATTACCATAAAACACTAACAAAAATATTGTCTGAAATAGGAACAACAAAATATAGTGCCCGATTTATAAGCTCACTGATCACAGTTTATAAAATACTATGCAAGACCATTAAACAACTATGACTGTAACTATAACTAATGTGTGTAGAAATTGACAATAATCAAATCTGAAAAATAACAAATCACGATTATTACTGGTTTGTTTGGTAACTGTTGTTATTTACTAGAAAGTATCATCAATTTTATGTATGACATCATTTACTATAACGTATATAATGTATTCACTCAATACCACTGACTGACTGACTGATGAACAAAAAGCCGAAATTACAATGCAGTTTCTTCTGAAATTTCGAGGGAATGTAATTTTTACTATGCATTTGTGCATTTAGAGAATCGAGTTTTAAATTTAAACGACGAAAACATTTTTGAGTCTGGGCTAATTGTACGTTACTTTTTTCTTCGTTCAACATGTTATATGGTTTAATAATATTTTGCGTAAAAATTAGTTGATATCGTTTGAAGCTGTTTCGAAATGGTTCGTAAATTGTGTCTATACATGAATATATATATATATATATATATATATATATATACATACGAGTACTGGTCGAAAAATATATGTCTACAGGACTCGTTCATTGCGTTTCATCAGATATTCATAATGGTGACCGAGAATGTTAAGAGATTATCAGCTTGTTTCGAATACATATAATATTCGTATGTTTTGCCGGTCGACGCGACATGGAAGTTAATACATACCTGATATACCGTCCAACGGTTGGAGTTGTACCGTTTAACGAGCTTATTAGCTGAGCGAACTAGAACATGTACACGCACAATCCGTTGCACCCGAAATCACGTTTTCCTCTTGACGTCACACAACGACACGAGCACACATTGTCGTGGCCGAAGAACGTGAGATTTTCGTTATACCTACAAAACACGACGTACAGTCGTCTATTGTTTGCAGATAGTTTGTGTGTGTGTATTTATCTTCAACGGCAAACACGCACAAACACACTCACTCGTACGTCTCGCGTTCACCCATACACAGTATTCTGTAAAGTATAATGTATTATTTTGTATTATATTTTTAGTTTATTTATTGTGCACATCATTATGGAACCTTGTTTACAACGGCGATATTTTGTGTGTACATAAGCTAAACCTTAAACAATCTTAAAAATAATCAAAATAATCAAATAAACAACATTTAGTCATGTCCTGAAACATAGAAAATGTCGGATATCTATAAAAATAAATCTATTTCGTACGATTATAAATTGTTTATAACTGGAAGCATTAACGCCTTTTTATATATAATGTAAGGTGCCATTGTTTTAAAATGACAATTATAATGAAATAACTATGGCACGATTTGAAAATGCTTTTTCACACGAAGTTTATTATTTTTAATTTATACCTCTAAGGACAAAAAATTAATTAAAGATTAAATCGGTATTACAACAGTATAATATTTGTTTATTTATTAGCGGTGTATGTTTTCTAAAACCAATAAAAATTAATATGCACACACACAAACTCGGGCATACACAATGTTCAACAGAGAATGTTATATTATATTTTGTAATTTATTATTGTATGCACGATTATGAAACGTTGCACCCAGGTACAACGACGAGATTATATATTCATATATAACAATGAAATGACAATTAAATCCCCTGGCATAGCAGATATTCGTAAAAACATCATTAAATTGTGTTTCGTGCAATTATAAATTGTAAAAAATAAATTAATTATCTTTGATCATACGTGTCGATGCCTTTTGAATATAAAACAAAAAATGTTAATAAATAAATACTATATATTATGTTGAGATGCCATCGATGAAAGATAATAATCCCATTTAAATAATTACAGTACGACTTGAAATGGTTATTCGCTCGTGGTAGAGTCCGAAACTCGTATAAAACAGAATTATCGCGCGATTCCGATCCCGATTGCAATGTTTAAGTGTGTCTGCGTGCATGTAGGTTTTAATCGATTCTGAACGATTTTCTCGAAAAAAATGTATTATTATTTTTATATAAATATATAATTATTTAGATTGTACAGATACATGAAGTAAATAACCTCTTGTAAAGATACGCAATGCCCGCAAATGCATGTGACGATTTACTTGGCGCCGACGGCGGAGAAATAACTACGCTTCGCATATAATATTACTATAGTGTTTGCTACACAATAATAGCGAACGTAACTAAAATAAATGTAAATAATTTCAAAAATTAAAAACCAATATCGGATGAGCAGCGGGATAACGTCAACGGACGGGAGTTTAAAAATATCAAATAGACCATATGGTATCGTAAGACCGTTCAATATTTATTGTAGGTGTTCTGAAAATAATTAAAATCAAAACCATTAACACTTGTTAAACTTTTTCGATTAAATATTAGTTGAACGAAATGCAAAAGATGAAATATCTTTCAATTTTAATAATTCGATACATTTCGCGTAATACTATCGTAATGTAGTCGATAAAGTGGAGAATATGCGTACAGATGCATCATTACGTGCACAAGGCAATCTGTTTTTTAACGAATTCGACTGCAGCCACATTATATTTAGCGGCTTTACGACTATTATTTTTTCCTTCCTTTTTTCGTTTAGCGTGAAGACGCGCTTGTACGCAGTTTTCGAGTTGAACAAATTTTAACGACCTCGTCGCGTTAAGAATAACTCTATTGCAGCGTAAAATATATTATACAAACATCGCAGTACTGGTTGTGATGTGCCTATACATGGTAATTACAATTGCTGTTTATAAAGAATAAAATGAAAACTAACAAAAATCAAGTATTACGTTTAACAATGCAATGTCGTATTTTTATTGTATATGGTAATCGTGTTACATTTGTACTTTTATACGAGATAATCCTGTTCCGTAGTTATTGAACACCATAGAACACTGAGGTTTAGTTCTCGAGACCTCGTTGAAATAAACTTATAATATTACGCCGAAAACCACGCCGGGTAATAGTAATATAAGAGTTGCATCATCGAAATGTGGTGTGACGCGTGACGTTAATGCGAAATTCAAAAATAAAGAAAAGTAAAGGGTACGTCGAAATCGGATCTTTCACAATGTTTTTGCTGACAAACGGAATGTTAAGTTTTGAATTCTGATGCCGTTATCTGCGTGCACAAAGCGTACTACTGTGAAGTGCGTAGAAGGTTCGAAAACTTTCAACTCGAAAGTTGTTTTTTAAAACTGCAGTAGTTTGAAGCGCGTCAAACGAACCGTGAAAAATTACAACGAAGCGCTCCAAGTAATACAATGTTTAGACTTTTGTAATACTGTTCCTTGGACAGGTGTTATAACCGAAATCGGAAAAACTACTTACCGGCGTCTACGTTTCGTGGAGGAAATCAGAAACACCTTGCGTCTGTTAAATGGGCACGTATCATATCGTGTAAATGTGCTTGTGTGCCGAGTACGTCATTACTGAACGTTGGAAATGATTGATATTTACAGTATCGAAACAGCGCTTATGTTGAACGTGTTGGACCTGTCGACCCCGGTGCAGTGCGAAGAGCAGTTCACGGTTCAGGGTCGATTGGCGGACCAAAGTGACGGAAATAGAAGAGTGTACGACGCATTATAACATGTTATACGGTATGCGGTTTTAACCGTGACCACGTGGCATCTCACTGTCCTGCTACGACGGCGACCGATCGATGTGATAAAATATGTCGTGAGCAAGGAGCGGTCCGCGTATTCAACGATTAGTTTTCGGGATGAAACAAAAACGAAAAAAAAAAAAAAATGAACCCAGTGATGCCGATGATCGATAGATCGATGACTGCCGAACAGCGCTGAACACTGGAGAGAAAAACGCGAGCGTGTATGCTCTTGATCGCGATGATGTATTCGGTGAAATAAATTTCGACCGTAAAACCGTCGAACGTGCAAGAAAATTATACGCGTGCGGTGTGCCTATTGCGGTACCCACGGAATAGACCGAGTCCTTACTCACTTTTTCTCCATCCGAAGTCATCTCCGGTTCCCATATACGCCCGTCGTCAGAGTAACCTCTGATCGAGTACGGACGATACGCGTGCCTGCACACGCGCACGAACACGCGCTGGCGTGTGTATTATTCTTATAGCGCTGCAACGTCCGCACGCGACGATCGATGTATCATTTGTAAGCTCTGCAGACTAGGTTTGTGTACAAATCGACTCGAATGCAGTTCGTTAAGTGCTGTCCCGGAGAAACAGCGTGCACCACCAACGTATGTTAAACGAACGTACAACGACGTATGACCGTACGAGGTCGAGTCACGTGCGTGTCTGTTGCACGTGTACGTGTTTTTATGTAAATGTATAATTTTAGCTTGCGACGAGTAGTACTGAAAATCAGTAAATTTCATGCAACAGTCAATACGGTAGGTAATGGAAATTTCGAATGCGTTCTGCTGCTATAGCTGCCTACTAAAGATTGATATAAAACGGGTTACTGTGTATCAACTACGTGTTCACATCGGCGTCCAATGTGTTAAATTACAAATTAATTTGTAATACCTATTATTATGTTTTGAAACTATGTTATAATTTATTCATATTTTACGATCGTACATTTTTATTTTTCATAAACTTAAGATCGCCCTTATACTAACAGCGCCTGGGGCAAGCATACCCACTTGCCCTTCCCCCTCTTTTGGATCCCGGAACTGATTGTTACTCTTTTTAATGAAATATTGAACTTTTTTTTTTATAAAAATAAACTTCAAGATGCATATCCAAATAAATCAGTTGCTTACCAAATATATTTTACGATTCCGGTTAGGTACTTCAGCTTCGTGTGAACGAAGGTCTTGCCAAGTAAAACGAATAAATACCTATGATCTACTATAGAGCAAACAAGACTACTTTTTTATCATATCAGTAGGAAATACAACTGCAAGACATTTATTACATAATCAATGATTTCGTTGCGAAAAGGCTAAAAGAAAATCATTTTTGAATTTAACATTTTTTACAAATACGGTTGTTTTTAAAATTTAAAATAACCAATTGATTGTTTTATTCATATTTTTATATTTTAGAGCTAAATATTGACATATTCTTTACTACATAAATAATATATGAAAATAATGGTAGCAATAAAAAAAATTGTAACATAAAAGTATACTTTTTGATTTGTGTTTAAACATTCTGTTTTGTATTGATACCCGGAATACCTTTTATTTCCATCTACGCAAGGGCACCGCATTTTTTCCCGGACATAAATTTCCTAGATACAACACTGGTTACATTAAACGATATACTGTACCTTCTTAGGTATCTGAATATGAGCTTAGAACACCCCACACCTCTTCGTGCCCATGTGTCCAAACAATTTCATAATTGCGATTGTAGATATTAAAATATTCGTTTATGTCCGTATACCAATCAGTATTAAAAGCATTCAAATACGACTATCTAATAAGGATCTAAGTGTTATTGACTAAAATGCAGCATTTAAATTCCAATATATGAATATTTTGTTTACAGATTAATAAATTTAGGATTCAACACACGAGCATATTACGTACAAGTTACCAACATTCTGTTTAAATTGCTTAATATGGAATTGTAGTTTATTGTTGAAAATACGTTTTGAAATCGGGAGTTTGGCACGCTCGCCAAACGGGCTTTCCTAACTTATTTATTTACTAATAAATTGTACCCGAGAAAATGTGTGGTTTTATGTCTACATTCAATATATTTTAGGGATTTATTATTGTACTTGTATAAGTAAAGAACAAAGTGGCGCCCAACGTCGGGCTCCTCGAAACCACGGTTCCTAGATTTAAAGTATCGTGTTCTATTTAATGTTAAATACACCACCACGTGTTTACTCTGCAATATATTATTTATTAACGCGAAGGAGAATATTTGTTTTAGCCAGTCGAAGAACTGGTGGCACGTCATACATAAAACGTTGCGGTAGTGTAACACAGGTCCAGATTTAAGGGAGGGCGACCGGGGCGATAGCCCCGGGGCCTCCACAATAGAGACTTCGGAAAAAAATATCTTTCAAATTACAATTGCACTGTCACCCCGCCGTCCTGTCGAAAGTGACCAATAGGATAAAAATAAATCAAACACTGATTGTCGATGTGTGATTCCATGAAATTATGTCACCAGCATGTTTATTTATCAGTAAATCTGACGCGTCCTAAACTCCACCGCTCCTGCCTCAGCCACTGACGATTGACGTGCACCCGCGATCGCCATACACGCGATAATAACATTACTCGATTTTCTTTTTTTATGTGTAATATTATTATTTTATTACTATTAAATATTCGTATTTAAATTTTTACGTTTTATATACATATTTATATATGTTTGTGAAATACTAATAAATGAAAAGAATGTACTTTAAAAAAAAAATTGTTCATTTTATTTGGAGAATAATTGAGCCAGGGGGCCCCCACTCCTTTGTTGCCCCGAGGCCTCCACTCCTCTAAATCCGGCCCTGGTGTAACATAAGGCCGTTGGTAAAACACGATATCGGTATCAAAAGTCACCACGTTAGCCGGGTCCTGGGGTACGACGTGAACGCGAAAAAAGTTATTTGTTATCATTGCGATTACATTATTAAATGGCGAAAACCAACTACCCACAACGTAACGTGCACAACGATTATATTATATAGTTACGTGGACGTGAAACGGAGTGTGCAAAAATGTTGTAATGATAATGAATATTATAATTCGTATCATTGTCGCGTTGTCGCATAATTATATGACACTGCTACAGCAGATAACAACCGCATTAAAAAATCGAAATACGTTAAAGACGTTATATATTATTAATACACTTTGTTTTTCTTATTTACCATTTATATTGCGTATAAATTTCGATTGGGAAAAAATAAATAAAAATGACTCGGAAACCCGTTTCGTCGTCGCAATTCCTCCGTGCGTACAAATCTGAAATCGACGGCCGCCGTCAATGCAGTGTACATTTTCACGCCACTGATCGATTATAATTTATGCGGCGATGAATAATTAACACACGTTCACGATGTAATATCGTGCCGATTTACATAGCACGGGAACAAAAACTACGTTGCCAGACTGCTGTTAACATCGAAATCGCGAAAAATTCCGTACCCAACATGTGCGCGTGCGTACTGCCGTACAGATGCGAAACCGATAGAAATCGATTTAGGAAACACTTAGTGCGATTGACATTTTCCGAGATGTTTATTATTAGATTTGTAACGATAAAAAATCTACATAGAAGCCGTGATGAATAAGTACAGGCTTCGAGAAGCGGACGGTTCAAGTGAAAAATGCTCCGATACACAACTATCCACGTGCCGATATTTTTAGCGATTCGCTTTACCGACATTTTTCGATATTATTTATCCATTACACGCGTCTACCGACAAAATTCAAGTTCATCCGTCGACTGTGCGGTGGCATTGCCCACACCGAGTACGTATGTTAAACCATTTTTAAGTCGAAACACATTTTTTTACTCCAAATAAAAGTCATTCTTGTGGTTTAATATAGGGTTTGTAAAAAACATTAAGTGTTTTACTCATAACATACATACATCAATGTATTGACTCACATTCGTTGGACTTCTACGAGGCTTGAAACATAAACATTACTATCGAAGGCAAAAATACGATTAAGGGTCAACAACCATAGACCACGGCCTACACATGCATATGACGCCACAACGGAAATCTTCCAAAAAATAATACAGTTTTATTGAACTTTATAATTTCCCATTAACTGTAGTATCAAAAACAATATAGTTTTTCATTTATTCTTACAACAATAAATTTAAGGCGATCTCTACGAAAATGCTTATAAACAGCTGTAATTGGATAAGAAAAATAAAATAAAAAAATATCTTGTGCTTGTAAAATGTATGCCGTAGTGATGTTTCACAAAATATGATGCGATAATTTTAGTAAAATAATGTATCGTATGGCATTAGATTTGAGTGGTCTTGTGGAACGTACACCAATTTGACCGGTAGAAATCTATCACGGTCTAGGACGTAAGTCGATACGGGTAAAGGTGTTGCCAACGAAGAGACGAAAGAAAGACTGTCCCTGTCTCTAGCGAGCGGTCTACTATAGTTGGTGTTTGGTGACAAATTAGTACTGATATCATATTTTTTAAGGGAAGCGCGTTTTCTGCGAAAGCCACGTGAAATCCTGTTTTGTTCCAAATTTTTTTTCAGACAAACCTGCTTTTCCAGTGATGATATCCATTCAAAATTTCTGTTTTCCGAAAATAAGTCAAGATATATGATTACTTCGAGGGCTTTTGGTTTCTCTGCGCACCCATCTGACAAGAACAAACAACGCTACTCTGCATAACGAGGTTGACGATAACCGAATAGTTAAAGTTCAGACACCTAACCTCCCTTCGGCTTGGCTATGTTGTTTTGGACTTGGGATTTTGCTTCAAGCCCGTGGAGCTGGTCACCCGACTTTGTATAAACACTTCCAAGCCTGTGTCAATATCATTGCAACCTATTCCCGAGAAACCTTTAAGAATTTGCGACCCGTACTTGTGGCCGCACAGTCACCGTGTCATTTATGAGAAGGCCAACCTCAGCACGCAGATTCCACCCCTCTCCCCGCCCCGGATTTGACACGGATCGACAACGAAACTGCGCGCCGTTCGTCTTAAACGTACCGCGGCGTGAGGCATTATGCACAATAATATTACACTCGGTACGCTCGGAGACGCCAAGTAAACAAACTGCACCGGGTCCACGGGATGTGCGATGTGGTACGTTACGGACGGGGCCAATTACGCGTCTATTCGCTTTTTTCTGCCGTCGTCGTATTTATTACCCCGCACGCGATTATAATAATAATAATACTGATAATAATAATAATAATATAATCGCGACAACATAGCTTGTTCGTACGACGAACGATTACACGTCGACCGGAGCCATAAATAACCCCGCTGCCGTCGCGGATCACCGATTTCCGTCTTGTACTCGCGTCATCGTCGTCGTCGTCCTCAAACATGCGCTGCGCACATATCATATACACATTATAGTGTATATCGCACGTAAACACTACGTGTACTCGCACAGCGCAATTTGCGCTTGTATTATCATTATCATTATTATTGTTGTTGTTGGTTAGGCCGATCTTCGTGGGTTGTACACGTAACGTCAACGAATAACGTGTACACGTGTACAGTACTACGATAGCCGACTGGTTCGTGTTGTGCACGAGGAGGAAGAGATAAAAATAAAAATAAGACACTGTCCGTTAACGGACAGTGAGTCTCGCGTCCTCTGAACCAGTGGCCCCGGTGGTTCCAGGTCAAAATATCTTCACAAAAATATCTTTGATTTAAAATATCTCCAGTAAAAAATATTTTGGTATAAATGTCTATGTTTAAAAATACTTCTAATAGAAATATCTTCCATAAAAATATTTTAATATTTATATATTTTATATAAATTTTATACAAATATTAATATTTTGATAACAACAATTGTAAAAATATATTATTGTATATTTATAGTAATGATATTTAGAAAATAATTGCATAGGCAACAATAACTAATAATAACATTTATTTTTTTTTTACCCAATCGTCCACAATATTAAATTATAATTGAATGTATATTTTTTTGAGAAAAAATGTTTAATGTCGGTGGACATAATATAAACATAAATGATTTATTCTGTACTTGTAATGATAACAACATATTATTATAAAAACACATGTTATGATTATAATAACATATTTTTAAATAATATTAAATATTTCTATTTGGGATATCTTTAAACGGGGAAATGTTGTACTGTAGATATTTTGTACTGGAGATATTTTAAATCGAAGACATTTTTGACTAGAGATACTTTGACCGGAGATATTTTTGCGGAAATATTTCGACCGATCACGGGCTCCGTGTGACGGAGACTACGCGCAGTACCGCGAAAACGACAGTGGAATCGCCACGCGAACCCTTTCGAAAATCGGGTTAGGTTAGAAACGTTTCTTATTCCCGGCGAAACGAGTGACGCAACAACGCGGTCTTGAAGCGCCGCGTGCGAACGGAATCCGCAACAACCGTCACCCTTAGCGTCGCATCCGGTCGGAACGCGATTTCGCGATGTTTCGACAGCGTCGTAACTCTCCGGCAAACGCGTACAAGTGTACGCGAGAAATACAGGTTTTTTATCCGGACTCGGTGCACAGACGAACAATAATAATAATAATAATAATAATAGTACGTTAACCCCTTTCCCCCGCGAAATTATATGTGTTCTGTTATTACCATCGTAGTGTTTTGAAATATGTGATATGGAAAAAAAAATTGTACAGCCCAGGATTTATTCAAAGCTAGAAATATACCCATATACACGTGCGACTACGGTACGATCGATAATTGTTCACTGAGAAATGGATAACATTTGTCGGTGTACACGGCAAACGTAACAAATACGTACAAATGTCATTCGTATCCATTGAGCTACACTACTTTAATTTTATTGGGTTTCTCGCCCGTCGAAACCGATTTAATGAATAAATAAAACAAACAGCTAACAGTTCCTGGTACACCAACTTTTCGTTTCTACGTTAAATCTTACATTAACTTTTCGTATTGAACAGACAATATAATATTCGTCGACGGAACGAAACAAAACAGAAACATAACCACGCGTCGTTGCGGTAAAGGTTGCCGCACGCTAGATCGGAACGGAACGGATACGAATTTTTATCATCGGAACGGAAACGAATTTTGTCCGTACACTGTGTCGGAACCAGTCGGAATTCCGCGGCCATATAAGTGTACTTGGTCATTTTGATCTCATCGCTCAAGCTCGACATTCGAACTAAAGCTTATAGCTAAATTATTTATTTTGAATATTTTCGAGTGTTAATTTTGCTGTTTTAATGTATATGTATATTAATCATAAAGAATTTACCTTGTTCGTTTAGGGTCTCTGAAATTTCTTCCCAGGCATTTTCTTTCATGACGGAGTCGTAATAGTATTTATGACCAATGTCATATAAATATCAATATTTCTGCACTTCACATATAAGTTTTTCATCTAACATATTTGTTGACATAACAATTATTGTTTGTGTCAAAGTTATTTGTATCGAAAAAATATTGAAAATGTTTATTTATAAAAAAGTAGACTTTCAGTTGTTGTTGTTCACAACTACAACGTACAAAACGATGATGACCGTGTCAGTGGGCATGCGTTTGCGATCGGAATGCTTTTGAATCCGTCAAAATATTGTCGACAAACAATTCGGTCGCGTTCCGATCCAATTCGACGCGACGTTTTCGATCCGATCTAGTGTGTGAGACCTCATCTAAAATTATTTTTATTAATTTTTTCCGTTCCGATCCGATCGGACGGTTCCGTTCCGTTCCGATCTAGTGTGCGGCAACCTTTAAACGATGTTTCCATGTTAGAAAAATGTTCGTGCAAAATGCACGTACGTTTACCGTGCCACGAGTACGCAAACATTAGTACAAAATATCGTATTCGTATACGTACGTACGCCATAATACGTATACCGGTGAACATGCATTATCGGTCCGCTATATGGTAATCCACGAACGCGCATCGGTAACGTTTGCAAGTTTTTCTTATTCGATATTTATTATATTACAAAATATATGTGTACGTATGTTTATATGTATATATATATATATATATATATTCGCAAATACTATTGAAGGTTTAATCACGTTCGCAGGGCCGGCCTCGCAGGATTACGTACTTCCAATTACAATGCTTTGTAACAATTTCAGACCGTTGTGTCACGGCGTTAGTTTTTATTCCTTCGAGTTTCATCCTTATTAATTATTCCGCGCTTTGCAACGGTTCACGTTCTATCGTACATCTATCCATCTACCTACCACGTACGCTGAAACTCGCGGGCGATTATATTTTCTATATTGATCTGCGGAAATGAACTTAAATCATAAATCTTAAATATATACATTGTAAACAATTTTCTAAACGTAATAAAATGTGATGGAAATTCAATGGTCTTTTAAAAACGTTCGAGACTGAAG
>JASXSY010003123.1:0-20711 GCA_034509805.1 Sipha maydis | reverse complement strand
TCAATCAATGATTTCCAACATAGGATGAAGATCAATTTACGTATTTCAGAAAAATAAAAATATTTATTCTGTATGAAGTGCGTACTACATACTTAAATATAACTTATAGAAAGCATGAAACAATGAGTTATTTCAAAACAAGCCAAATAAGTTAAACAATTCGATCGAAGAACTCGATTATGCTTTACATCGGCTAAATTCAATATCCAGATGACGTTTCTTTCATATACCGGTATACGCCAACTGATGAATTATCTAATGATTGCGGAAAATTGTCAAAGAATATCTGAATTTAATGTATTTGTAAGAAAACATTTTAAAACGAACTTGATTGATCGTGGTACATTTAAAAATATAATACGATTGATGAACGATTAACGATAATAATAATAAAATGAAAAGAAAATAAGATGTACATTTAAAAGGAAATCCGATGATAATAGATTCGTAAATATCGATAAGAGTTCTCCAAATGACATAATATAAATTCACATCACTACAACCGTCAGATGTTTTTTTTTTTATTGTTGCAAAAAACGGTGTAAAAAAACTTGAGTTCAGTGAATCTGATTTATTAGTACGAACTGAAATCTAAGTGGTTGTGCACCTTATGCATTGAGCTACATCATTTATTGTATTCCGGTAGTACATGAAATGAACAATGATCGCTTGGAGTTAATAAATGTGAATGGATATATTTAATATTGAGTATTTATATCTTAACTATTTATCTACATAAAAGTTATTATATATATATACTGAAAATGTGTATACGTTGTTAAACAAAATGAAAAAAATGCTTGAGACACTGTATAGCGTAATACGAGTACATATAGTATTAGATTTAGAACGAAATATATTTTTTTTATAAGAATGTACTTACATTTCAATATAACTTATTTGATTTTTAAAACAGAAAAATTAATATAAAGTGTCTTCAATAATTTAAATAACTCAGTAAAATGTTCTTAATCTTAATAACATATTGTGTAGTTATGTGTAGGTTTACGAATTTTTCAAGAGAGCAGAATATAATTGTTTCAATTAAACATTTTTAGTACTCATAAAACAATTATGTTGCGGTAGTTTTTATTATTATTATTATTATTTTTAATAATTTTCCTGCAATAAAAATTAATTACCTATAAACTTATTTAATGATATGTTTTAATTAAAACTGTACTATTTTAAGTTTTAATCGGTTTGTATTATATTCGTGGGTTCGTTTATTTAATTCATACCGTCTATATGAGTATGATTATACTTGTACGTGTATTATGTTAGTTTATACAATAGTAATTTATCAATTAATAAATAATTTAAAATTAATATAATCGAACTATATTGTGTATAATTAAAAATTTCATCGGTACTGTAGAGCTCATAAAAATTTCCAATTAGTTTCATTTTGTTTATATATTCATTTTTTATTTTAAATACTTTCATTTCCATCGTAGTAAGCTTGAAAATGGCCTAAAGAAATACTTAAATAAAAAATTTAAACTTTTTTTATAAAATAACACGACGATTGATGTAATACTCGTATATATAACTACGTTTTTTTTATATACATGTATATTATGTATCAACATTTATTTCGTTTAACCTTATCAACTTGTTCTTATTTTTAAAATATTAACACAATTTGTATGAAACATTTCATTACAAATATAATCTTATATATTTTCGAGAATATTAATCTCTGTATTTTCCAACGAATTCTTCAACTTTTGCAATGTACTTCTCTTGGCACTCTTCCTTGGAAGTGCCCTTCAAATTGGTCCAGTATTCCCATTTTTTTTTGCCCTTCAAATCGAACATGCCGGGTTTGCCTAGAACGTTAACACAATATGTTATTGATCATTCGGTCGTTTCAACCACGACGACGTCTAGTGGTCGGTCGTGTTTCTCTCGAGTGCACATGCAACGTTTTTACAAATAACAACTATACAGTTCAAGAACTCTGCGCGGCCATATGATAGCTCGGGACGATATTTTGGTCGCATTTTCGTCGTCGAATTTCGATCGTTGATCCCAGAGAACGGATCCCGCGTCGCCGTGTTGTTCGTACGGAAAATACGTATACCGGTATACATGCCTGAACTGTTGAACGACAACCGAGTACGAATCGATCGAAGGACATAAACAGTCCGGTGATTGCGCAAAAATACCGTGAGGTGCAATACCCCTCCCCCCCAATGAATGATCTGTTCAGATGATCGGCAATCGTCAAGAAGTTAAATAATATCAATATAGTAGAATTTTGTTTTAAATAGTAATGGGAAAATCTTATAACCCACTCTTCACCACCACCATATCAATATTTCATAGCGCCGGTCATAAACAAATGTTACCGACTCGTAGTACAACACGCAATGAATCGAATCCGATGTTTGCCTGTATCGGTGGTTAGACGAAACAGCATTACTCCGACGGGAAATCGAATTTGAGGCGCACGCTCGGTGCAATAACACCGACAACACAGTTAAGTTAGCGCAGAAGTTCGAGAAAACACTGCTTGGGTCAAAAACTATTTTAATCGATGGATGGGTCGTTACACAAAATATAATGAATCGTTATTTTCAAATGTTCTACGTTATGTTTGTTTCATTAATATAAGAATTACATTTTAAGTAATAAATTGTTAACGGGTTGAACATTTTTGTGTCTTAATATATTAAAAGATTACATCAATGGAGCCCCCTCGCCGGAAAAAATTCTAAAAACCGCTAATGCACATATATAAGTATACGTCTACTCCACCGCGATGTGATGATATTAAGTGTTAATCATGATGCCAAACCAACCGGTGTCATTGTCCCCGACTGTTGCTTGTTTGTACAACGCGTAAAGTTCCAACAGTTCGACGTCGGTCGGTCTCTTCGTGAGCGATTTCACTTCTTCGGCGGCCGCCTCGAAACGCTAAAAAACAAACAAAAATCCCCGTACGTTATATCATCGTGTCACGTATTACATATAGCAGGAATAACACATAACACACACGGTAACGATAAATCATAATATTTTTATTATTATTATTATTATTATTATTGTATTGTTGTGCCGAAATGGATTTTTTTTCTTTCTTTTTTTTTTTTTTATGTACGCACGGACCAATCGTGACGATTACCGTAGGCAGTATCATCATAATCATCATCATCACGCATGTTTTGTACAATAGAAAGCGATGTCCCGAGTGCGCGGCTTGCGTGTGTACGCGGATGCGGAAGAAATCTTCGGCAGCGTGTAACGAACGCGCTACGTATGCGTACACGAAACACATATTCCGGTACGTGCGTAAATAGGTCGTTGGATCGCGTACATTTAAACTGTTCAGATATTGACGGAAACGGTTCGCCTCGACCAGTTCTTACCTACTGGCTGACCTCCGTGCGTATCTGTCTGGACGTGTCTCTTCGTATGCATTTTATGTTATAAACGTTTGAACTAACAACTAGGATTGCGCGTCGGAAAACTCGAATGTTTTATCAGAAGTAATACGGCAATACGCGAGAATTACACACCGTTGTCGACGCGTTTCGTGCGCACGTAAGCATATGTCTCCAGACAAGAGAAAGAAAAAAACAATAATTAAGATAGCTGCGGTATAGCTGCAAAACAAGCGAAGCGTTAATGAATTAATTATTTACGTTACCCCGCTGTAGTGCGTGTACACGCGTGTTAAAAAGCTAATACGTGATTATTACGATTATACGTAATATCGTATAAACGTAACATCGTGTTCCATCAAAAATGTTTTTTCAATCGTATATCCGTTTAGAAACTAATACAGCACGTACTTGCGTTATTAATACTGTATTTTAACCTAACACAATAACTTGTTAAGTAATTATACGTGCGATATTTACCCATTCGTCGAGTTAGGTCCATCAAGATACGCACGGTCATTATAACTGCTACACGGTAGTTAATTTCAATGCGAAAGTTACGATTGCAGTTATTTTATTTTTCTTCAGGAAAGTATGCATGGATAATGCTTACCAATACGACACAATACGTTTTTTTGTAAAATCTTATCCTACCGCTGAATTCAAATGGCGTGTGGTTGTTTACTAGTGTTGTAGTGTACAACTATGGACCGAAAGAGAAATTTCACAATTATAGTCCCAGAGAGATTTTAGACGGCCCGCGGAGTGTTCAAAATCAAAATGTTTAAGTGTACGTGATTGTATCAGTAAAATGTGTGTGTAAACTCGTATTTTATGGTTTTAATGAAACCACACAAAACCCATTAAGAGAAACACATACATTTTGCAATGTTACCAAAAGCAATGTAGTCAAATATTATAAATGTTGGTGCCACACTCATAATCGTTGGGCCGCTACAAGTTAATTATTTCTAAATAACCTGTTAGAAAGAGAAATTTAGGCGTTATTTTTGTATTGCTCCGACTTTGAAATGAAATGTTTGTACGTCACCGTAAAATGCAGACCGTCTGAGTAAGCCCGAGTCAATTTTCATAAAATCTAGCTACACAAAGTTTGTCGTCAGAATTATCTTTTTCGAAAAATTACGTACACCAAGAACGCAGCGTAGATCTTGAACCGTCAAGTTAACTTTTGACACGAATTCACGACGGACCATTTACCGTTGGCGGCTTTCAACGAAAATAATAACGACGGTTTGCCAGGAAACGGTGTGTGAAAGACGATTCGATCTCAACGTGAAAATATCTGAATTGGATTTTGCACCTAGCGTTTTGACGCGGGAAGAGACCGCGAGGAGCGATATTTGTACAAAAAAAAAAAAAAAAAAAAATTAAGAAAACTGAGAAACAAATAACTTATGAAAAATTACAACGAACTCGACGGAGTACGATCGTAACGTACGACCGACGTAATGTTAACGATAGTCAAACACAAGTTACCTCTTGCAACGAAGTCATGTTGTGCCGGTTGAGTTTCGCCGCAGACGTACGCGATGCACGGATGAAAATCGACTGTGCCGAGATGCCGCGGGTACCGTGGAACGGAGTAGGACGACTGAAAACTGGTTTGCAGCCATGTTTCGCCCGTACTATTTATACGCGTAAGCACCGCACGCACGCACGTACGCACGAGAACAACACACGCGCACCGGTGGACAACGTTCTTACCACGTCACGACGACGACACCGGGAGTGGCACGAGAAGAGCGCGCGTCTGCGTCCGCGAAAAGGATAAAAGTGATGAAAACAAATCAAAATCAAAACAGGATGCGCGCTCGTTGTCGGCGGTGTGCCTTGGCGAGTTCGGGTCGGGTAGTCGTGCGAAGGGAATTCTTGTCCCGTCACTCCCCGCGCACCGTGTTCCGTAAACGTAAAGGGCTCCGTTAGCAGGCGCGTTCAAACGTTTCGGACACGGTTCTCGTCCCGTCACACACGGTATCCCGGCGGAATCTGCAGCGCGAACAACGGTCCCTGTGCACGGAAAACGCGCGCACCAGCACCAGTACAAGGACAACGAGAGACGGAAAAATGCAATATGTGTACACGCTCGCATCGGGGTGCACTACGCCGGTGTGGAGTTTTCAGCCCGGGGGGGGAGGGTGGAAGCGAACAGTTCGAAACGTTACGAACCGAATGGATCCGGTGCACGGCCGCGTTGAACCGACTGTTGTTATTTAAATTTTAAATTACAAACGTATCGATTCAGACTGTTGTTCAGTACAGGCTAATTACCATAATGTTTACGAAGTTCGGAGAGCATGTTATGTTACAACATGACCGTTTTGAACGCTAGGTCGATAATAACGCGAGACCGAAAAATGTTTTTGTCGATCGAAAACGATGACCAATAACAAGGAAGCCGGTATACCTACGTTGGTTTGTCCACCTTACAATCGGGTTTAATCGTTTCTCCGGTTTTTACCGTAATAGTTCGTTTGTACGATATGCCGTACGGTGTGGACGAAAACAATCGAATGGCAAACAACCTATGATACGAGTATATGCCTACTGATCGCTGTGCATGTAATTACGCACTAAACGCGCGTATTCGTTTTGTATGCACATATCATTATATTAGCAACCGACTCCGTGATTATAGTAGAAAATCGATAATAAATATGCTCACCGGAAACAGCGATCTTTTAATCCATTTTCCGAAAAGTTGACACGTCACAGCCTTAATTTATAGTAATTAATTCACGTAGGCTATATTAGTGCGCATGCATGATTAACTTATTACGTGTACGGCATAGTAGTGGTATAAAATGCTTACCGTGTGTGCGGTTTAAACGGTAGGATCGTTTCGTTTGTTGCAAAATCGTGTTTTGTGTAGCTTCACGTTTGTGTATTCATTCTGTGCTCGTGGAAAATTATACCGAAAAAAAAATTAATTTTACAATGGTTGCACGGAGTGTACCTACTGTATTATTATATTATTATTTCATACAGTTGGGAATATTATATAATCAGCGTGTACTATGCAATTGTTTTTTGTTGTTGGAAACGATAAAATAAAAATAAAAGTTAGTACCAGTAATAAATTATTACTCGTAATACTGGTCCGTTTGATGTATTGAGTGTACATATTTCATGGCAAACAAGTACAGAGTGGACCACGGGAGTAAGGCCGAAAACAGACGGGTTTTTCTTTACGTTTAAAAGGAATAGAAAGTTATAGATTAACTCATTCGATCATTCGTCAGACAATGCCGTGTACTTGTTACTATGGCGCATTTGAGTGTAAATCAACTTTTGGGTGTACTGTTTCAAAAAGAGTAAATCATCCTCATTCTTACGAGGAACAAGAAAATAATACGACTGTGAATATTGCCCGTTACATGGACAAGCTTAATTTCTTGAAACCAGAGTTGCGCAGATGAAGGCAAACCATCAATCCGTTGAATGTTTGGTTTCAACAAGATAAGGCCCCTCCTCACACCGAAACCGCCACATTGAATAACGTACATTAGGTGTTCCTCGGTCACCGCATATAACGTTTTGGGGATGTGCATTGTCCCTTAGGTTACCTGACCTGACGATATGCGACTTTTTCCTTTGAGGATATCTTCATTTACGTATTTATAAATTAAAACCTTGCACCTTGGATAACCTTAAGGATATAATTAGAGCGGAAATTTTAACAGTTAATGAAGAATTGCTTCAGCGCATTTATTTAAATTTTTTGGATGGACTTGCTTCATGCTACGAAGAATATGAGTATCATATACCTGATATTATTTAAAAAAAAATGAAATAGCACATATTTATTTATAATAAAATATTAATAAAATGTTTGTTCATCTAAAATACACTGAGTTATGTCTATCTATTTTTGTCCCTATTCCTATGGCTCACTCTGTATATTATCATAAATATCAAACGGCTACCAGTTATCAAAGATATACCTCGAAAAGACCGCAGTTTCTGTATGCTTCTTCTGATACTTAAATTTTTTATATGTAGATTGGTATAACTGTAATATAAAATCAATTTATTTACGAATTTAGCAATGATTAAATTAGTTTTATATTTATATATAAAAAATCTATGAACAATTTTTCAGTAATTTATTATAATGTTCTGTCACTGGATATATTCTTCGATCAAAACATGACATTCGACCATTAATCACACATTAGTTAAGATCATTGTAGAAATATATTTACAGACTGTATAAATTAACTAATAAATTAAAAAAATTAAAATTAAAATATAATATTAAAACGTTATATATATATATATATATATATATGTTTATGTATATACTTTTATTAACAAAAAATAAAAAAATATAATCATATTTACCGAGCATGCAGCTTTCTGATTTCAATATTTCAATATTTCGATTCTTTAATCGTATAGTTTTTTTTTAAAAAAATATTATGATTAGAATTTGGATAAGGATGAAAATCGCAAACTTTCCGACGTTTCTTGAAATTATGTAAAATTACAAATTATTGAATGGTTTGAATATATTATTATTTTATGGTAGGATGACCAACTTAGTTTCTGCTTTATTCGGTAGTAATGATCACTTCAAAATTAAATAATAGTCAAGTTGAACGTTGTTTACTTAAAAGAAAATAGTTAAGTTTATTAAATAATATTTTTCCTTTTTTTTTGAAATTGCAACAAAAAAAAGTTTTTAATTATTCCTAAGGTCAGAATTTAGGAACTTAAAATGTATACACTATAATAATTAAATATTTAATTAATGTTAGTAATTTGTAGTATTAAAAGTTGTTTTCCTCGCGTAATTCACCTTGTACCATATGCCAATATAATATAAAACACGTGAAAAAAATTATTATTAAATTACTTAAAAAACGATTAATTATTCATTTTTATTTCTTTATTCTTGGATTTTGTTAAAATACTTTTATGTAAATATTGAAGTAGGATATAGATTAACCGTAATTAAAGCTGTTGTCTGCCTCAATTTGCATATTTTATAAGCGATAATCGGTAACCTAAAATAATATGGCTAGTATGAAACTCATCCCTCAACTAATATAAATATTAATGTAGTGAATACAAATTCGTGCGAAGACACGTAAATCGTCTAAACCGAAATGTGTTTATTAAATAATTTCTTTGGTTGGAAACATTATCAATTATGTCATCCTATATATTAATCGGTCGATGTTTACCTACTCATTTACTAGATTTTTCATATTGTTATTTTATTGTTATTCGATTTTATTTTATTTTTTTATGTAGGTATTTAAACATATTAAGAAGACCGTATAATAGCTATACGCTTGTATCACATATGTATTATTAATTTTATATAAATTTATATAAAACATAATTTTTCCAAACATTTATATTTATTATTTAATGTGTATAAGACTTATTTAAGAAACAAATTTAGAGTTTACATAAAAATGTTTTGAAAATTATTAATTATTTTTTAATACAAAGAAAAAAAATACATATCGAAAAGATACTCCTTGTTCCATTCCATCCCTAGCTAGAAAATAGTTCTGAATGAGTTTAACCATAGGTATCCTCTAACAGGTACCGTTATACCGTACATTTTGTAATTTTTCGTCAGTCTTTTACAATTATTACAGAAAAACAAAAAACTGTTGGAAAATTTGTGTTAAGACCACGTCAAAGTACCAGCTAGATAACATTTCCTATCACCAATGATCATTTGCATAGTCACAACAGAAAAAATTGTGCGTGACAAAATATTAAGCGGTTCCGAGTTCGAATCTCGATGGCGGTTGAAGTTGATACATTTTAAAAATCAACCCCATTAGTATTATTTCCCACCAATAACCTCCCATGATTCGCGACGAACAATCCTTCTAGTCGAAACCGTGTTCACGGACGGAAAAAATAAAAATAAGGAATAAAAAAAAAATACACTCGTCATGGTATAACCGATGCATACTTCGTTTAAATCAGGACATGAAATGTAAACAAGGTTTTGACAAGTCAAAATCCGTTACGTGCGCCATTTGAGTTTTATTTTTACGAAAGAGTTTATTGCGCTGTGGTTCCAGAATATATTAAAAAAAAATCAAACGATCGTTTTTTCAATAATACCCGTGAACGGGTTAATGTAGTATTTTTATTTATTTATATACATTTAAAAAAATAGAAAATCTTAAAAACAACAAAGCATGCGGTATAGATAAAATCCCAGCAGAACTAATAAAGTGTGCCGGTGAAGAAATAAATAAAGAACTTAGAAATATATCTAACGAAATGTACTTAAACGGGGAAATAATTGATGATTTCAGGAAAGGCATTATAGTAACAATTCCCAAGAAAAAGGGGACAATGAATTGTGAGGAATATAGGACTTTAAACCTCAACACGCATGCTTCAAAAATAATAACAAGGGTAATAAAGAATAGAATAGAAAAAGCAATAGATGCAAACCTAGGAGAAGATCAATTTGGTTTTAGGCGAAATATAGGAACCAGAGAGGCGACATTAGCGCTAAGGATAATGATAGAAAAACAGATTAGACGAAACAAAGAAACCTTCATTGCTTTTGTAGACCTGGAGAAGGCTTTTGATAATGTACAATGGAAGGAATTATTTAAAATATTAAAAAGAATCGGAATTAAATATAACGATAGAAGATTTATCTATAATATGTACAAAAGCCAAACAGTCATAATACAGATAGATGGGAAGGAGCAAGAAGCAAAAATAAAAAAAGGTGTAAGACAGGGTTGTATTTTATCACCAATGCTATTCAACTTGTACATTGAAGAGGCAATGAAAGAATTGAGAGAAGAAATACAGAAAGGAGTGCGAATAGGAGGAACAATGGTGACTGCCTTAAGATTTGCGGATGACATAGCTTTCTGTGCGGAAAGAGAAGACGACCTGCAAAATACCCTAGTAACAATAGATAGAATACTAAAAAATAAGTATGGAATGAAGCTGAACAAAAAGAAAACAAAAGTTATGGTCTGCAGTAAAACTAATCCGGTTCGACTCAACATAAATATCGGAAATGAACAAATAAAGCAAGTGCAACAATTCACATATCTAGGAAGCAATATAACAGAGGATGGTCGCAGTAAAACAAATATAATCTGTAGGATAGCACAGGCGAAAAGAGCATTTCAAGACAAAAGCCACATATTAACTACCAATAGTGTTAGCCTGGAAATAAGGAAAAAATTCCTAAAAAGTTATATTTGGAGCGTAGCGCTCTTTGGATCCGAAACCTGGACAATAAACTCAACGGAAAAAAATAGGCTAGAAGCCTTTGAGATGTGGTGCTACAGGAAAATGCTCAAAATACCATGGACTGAGAAGGTAACGAATAAAGAAGTACTAGATAAAATAAAGGAACAACGACAAATATGGAAAAGTATTCAATCAAGAAGAGGCAAGATGATAGGGCACATTTTAAGGCATGAGAGCTTATTAAAGAAAATAATTGAAGGAGATGTTGAAGGACACATTGCAAGAGGAAGACCAAGAACAGAATACATGACACAGATAATGCAGGATACGAATAAGAGAAGTTACAAAGACCTGAAGGAATTGTGCTACGATAGAGAAGCATGGAGATCTGCAACAAACAAATCTACGGATTTATAACAAAAAAAAAAAAAAAAATACATTTATTTATATATTTATATATCGTCAACAATCACACGTTACAGCCGGTTCGAAACGTGTAACGCCGGAACGTAGTGCGACACGACAACCCGATCGCAGGATGCGCAGGACCGGCAATGCGCTCGCGGCCGTTGCACGTTACGGCGGCATGGACGATGGCGCGTCGTCCTCGTCCGCCGCTCTTTTCGCCTCCTCGTCAGCCGCTCGTTTCGCCTCCTCTTCCGCCGCTCTTTTCGCCTTCTCGTCCGCCCGTCTGGAAAACGCTTCGGCGTAAACGGGCCGCTCCCAGCTCAGCGATCTGGACAGTCGCGGTTGGTCGTGCAGGGTGTCCACGATCACTTCCACCAACGCGGCGGTCTGGCGTTCGACGGTGGCCGCGGCGCGCGGCCGCGGGACGTCGGACCACGCGTACACGACCACCCGGCCGCCGGTGTCGGTCGCGCACAGGTGTTTACCGTCCGACGAGAACTCGATGCCGGTGAACTTGCAGTCGGACCGCTGCGACTTGTACACCGACTGCGGTTCGAGCACCGACGCGCCGATGTCCCAAACCTGAATGCAATCGTCTGCAGGCACGTAAAGAGTGATTATTTTTTTTTTATTTTTTTTTTACGAGGCGATTAATTTTTTTTCAAAATGACCATGGATTTTGTGCAACAAAGTGGTGTGCATACCGTCAGCGAAGTACATCCGATCTCCTTACGAGGGTAGGGGGGATGATTTACTATACTCGTAGTTCTTATGTCAACATCAAACCTGTTCGGACGAAATAATTGACAAACGCTACATTTTATAAACGCGTTAGAATATTTTTTTTTTTTTTTTTAGTCCTTGGAGGGATTTATCCCGAAACCCTCCCCCTCTATTTGTACGCCACTGTGTACCGTATATCTTAGTTCGTGGTTACTGCAATACGGTCTTGGGGGCGAGGGAAGGCGGTCTCTCCCTAAATCATGTGCCACACACATCTTAATGTTTTGTGTGATATCACGTCGGATACGGTACTAACGAATGGCCAACGAATTGAAAACATCCCGAAAAACGGAAACGATGAAAACGATAAGAGATCGCATGTGCCTATCTGACGGATTTTACTCGGATAAATAGAAGTTGTTCGAATTTAGTGGTAACCAATCGCTTTAGAAACGGTGTAGACCATAATGCAACCGATCAGGACCGTTGATGGTTGAAATATTGATAAGGGTCGAATTGCACATAGGAGTTCAAGAAAAATGTTCGAAAAACTCTATTTTGTTTTTAAATCATAAATAACAGCTAATGTTTGTCGAAGAAGATAAATCTATTGTACTGCATTTTTAATGACTAATCGTTTGATTCAGGATGTAATTAGAAGAAAATCTTTGTAGTATTTAAGGAAACCGCTCAAAACACCTGCCGACTACTAAAACGATTAGCCAGTAAAATTACAATACCGTTAAATGCATTATCGAGATATAAAATCTTATTTGACTTATATGCGATTCAACCGCTTTGATTTCGGCGGGAATTCGATTGTTTCATTTGCGAAAACTTGATCGTCTGCGAACACTTTACCGTTTACGGACACTATGATGGTAGAATTTGTACGACTCCATATGGCTTTTTCGATTGGTCTGTCGGCGAGTAAGGTGATCACCGATTTCGTGAAAAAATCACCGACCCAAATTTTGATTTTGAAGTCACATCCAGTCGTCAGGAACACGTCCCACGAATACGGCGACTTCTCCAGCGATTTTATTAACCCAAAATGCGCTTTGGTTCTTGTCGAGTGTTTCATCGGATTCTCGTACAGGCATGAGTACAACCAGCCGTCCGCGGTACCCACCACATATGTGTTTTGGTTGAGCCCGATGATTTTTGTTGCGCTACAAATCGACTTCTTCCCATACAAACCGGAATCCTGGTCGGTTTGCATGAAAATCTCGAAATCGAACAGGTCCATGATGGTTTTCTCCGCAAACACATTATTCAACTGACGATAACATACGACGCATCCGTTCAAACCGCATTTCAACTATAATAACGGTAAATATATCGAAACCAGCCGGCACTTCGACGATCACAATAGTGCATGTAGTGTTCATCGAATATGACAAAAAAAATATAAAACTATTTTCCGTTGGAATTTAAAAAGCAGTTTATACAACAACCTTTGCATAATGAATTACGGGTTGAACTTTATTTTTATTTTAACGGAAACGAATCACTTCCGTACTGGCATTTATACACTCACTAAGAATTCGCCTTGGTCGTCGGTCTCGGTGAATTTGTCATCAATTCGCATGGTCCAGAACATGTCCACAACGTTGACGGGTTTGAGCGACAATTGATTGCACAGCCGAGCGACGATTTCGAGGTTCTCACTGGAAACGTCGATGATCAAAAGGTCCCCGTATTCGAACCCGACGGCCAGGTAACTCGGCGTTTCGACGGAAAACTTTAAACACGTAATGATCATCTCACCGAACTCATAGAACCTGAGTGCACAAGTCCGATGTTTAGTATTAGGTTGCGGCTACAACTAATTTGCTCACATTTATCTTTTTACAACTATTTGCGCAAAATTTACGAACTATTGAAACATTTTTTTAAAAAAATTCCACCACGTGTAGATGCGTATCTCTCCAAATTTTTGAATTGATCATTACTGATCAATTACTGATGAAGGAAAATTATTTTACTCCTACTACATTTTCCTTCGCCTTTTATAAATCTTAGGATTTTCTGCCTTATCATATTCTACTGTCTTAGACTGTCGGGTTTAACAATGTTTTTTAAGCTATTTAATTTTACATGACTTTCTTAACAAATCTTTATATGGGGCTTTCTTGATTTAAAACAAAAAAAAAAAATTATCACAATTATAATCATTTATACATAGTCACTAACATAATTAAATAAGTATTGTAAAAAAATATTATAAAATAATATATATATAATAATGTTACCATCAAGGACTGATATACTTGGCGAGCATGGTAATTATATTTTTAAATTTATATTATGTTAATGGCATCATTATGTAAATGATTGTAATCCCGATTATAACGTAACTGATATATGAAAGCTGATGAGAAACAATGACTGAATACCTATGTACCTATAAGCTAATTTTTACTATTCAAAATTTTGTATGCAAACGAGTTGTTGTAAATTTAAAAAAAATAATGTATGCACAAACAAATTAATATAGTTTGCCTATGGTGGCAAAATACTTAAGACCGGACCAGCTGAGTACGGGGACACACTAGTTGCCTACCGAAGTCAAAAAGGTCAATAATTTTTATACGAATTGCCTCCCGACTATATCCGAGTTGCCTCCCGACGTACTTGAAATCGAAAAAGGTCAGTACTAGTTGCCTCCCAACGAACAGGTAATAAATGTATAAGTGGTTCCAAACATTTTCAAACTTCATAATGTATCAAAATAAGTTCGAAGTCGTAATTTATGACTTTTGTGCATTTCAGACCTATTCGTATAGTCTATACGACTTTCATTAAGATAATATTATACTATTTTGTGTAATGATAACTGATAAGATATAATAAAAACCAGACTTGAGCCAAAATAGTATAACTATATAAGCTATCGAGTATCTTTAGTTGATTTCCAACACTCGTGTCTCATGTTGTACAATTTGCAGACTATTTGGTAAATACATACATATCAGAGGATTCAATTTTTTCTTCTCGTTTATGGGCTGAAAAAAGTTCAAGCATTCAGCGCATTACCAATGCATGTGAATCTTTTCATAGCAAATTGAATTATCGCTTCTAGAAAAAATGTGTGCTTGCAGAAAGTCAAAAACCATATTATACGGCAAAAATTAAAAATAAATACATTTTTATGCAAACATTTGGACTATATTGTTTGAAATAAAAATGTCACTTTGGAAAAAATCGATTTAAGTATTTATTTAAATATGTCTCAAAAAGTATAAAATAGCGTATAAAAGTGTAAAATATGCCCTAAAAACAAAAAGTACTCAAAATATGTATTATATGCAAAATAAAATTTCAAAACTAGCTTTATGAAAGCATGAAACATGTTTGTTTCGTACTCTACTATTTTGTAATTATGCAAAGTAAATACGCAAATGCTTCAAGTCTTCTGTCCTACCTATAAACTATAACAGAATATATTATATAATATTTTTTTTATTGATTAATTATAGTATTGTTTATAAAATAATTATGTACCTATTATCTAAGATTTTTTACAATAACAATTATTTAATAATTCTAAATTTCTAAATATCTATATATTATGTTACTATAATCATTTATGGACCACTACTTAAGTCTATACGGGAGGAAACCAATGTGTAAATTCTTGGGAGGTAAATCGTATATAATTTTTAATTACCTGATCATCGGAGGCAACTAGTGTAGATTAACCATTTTATTTACGATAAGGATGGGAGGCAATTGGTATATTTTGGGAGGCAACTAGTGTGCTCCGCTGAGTACAGGTGTACCTACTGCGGTTATCACGCGGATATAGGTACACACAACTGTGATAAAATAAACCGTAGACTCTCGGTAATTCAAAATTCAGAGGACCTAATTGAAAATTCTAATTAAAATGGTCTTATATTTAGCGAGATTTAAAACTATTGAGGAAAAAACAAAGAATTAATTCGAATTAAAGAGTGTTGAATATTTTTAATATTTAATTAAATTAAATTAATTATTTATAATAGGTACACCTTTATTATTTACGGTGTACAGAAACGTAAGAAAAATGTTTTTTTTACCGGCTTCAACTATCTGCTCAAACCGAGTGAGACTTACAGTGATGATAAATGATAAGACTAAACTTGATTACAACAATTTGGAAAATTTAAGAACAGAAAATTCAGTGCTCGACTTGGCAAAATTAAAGTAGGGGGACTCTGTTAACTTTTAAAAAAAGAGCGTCCCCATCACCCCTTATACCCCTCTTTAAATCATATGAAAAATATTTTTAAATAATCAAACTAGAAAAAAATTACTATAAATATTATATTTTATATTTTAGATATAACTAATATTTGTTTATAATGTGGAACAAATTTTTTGTGGCACAATTTGTAGTGATGATTTAAGATAATTTGTTAAATAATAATAATAAATATCTTAATAATTACTAAAAATCTAAGGTAAGAAAAATTATTATGATGTTATCACGTGCATTTTGATAAAAAATCAGAATGATGCAGCGTCCCCTACGTTCCCCTTAAAAATAAAAGTAGGGGTAGGCTAAAATTTCTGAAAAATTAGTTGGGGTACTCCGTCCCCCAGCGCCCCCCCCCCCCCAAGTCGAGCACTGAGAAAATTACAATAAGATGAACGATAATATACCATCGCCGTCGTTATTTTTCGATGTTAAAATTATATATTTTTACTGTATCAGCCGAGCTTTAATTCAATTAATACATTTGAATTATAGAGATTTTGGATAAAAATATTTGAATTGTTGAGTGTTTACTACCATGTTATCTTTTATTATTTACGATTAATCGAAGGAATCAAAATACATAGGTATGTTTTCTTCGAGTTATTGAGGATTTTTTTTTTTGGGGACAACGATTTTAGTTAAATAATTTATAGAGATTTCTAAAGCAACGAGTTTTGAACTATTTAGAGTCTGTTGTATATAATATATGGTACATACTACGATCACCGCGGAGATTATATTATTGGGAATCGAATGTCCTATAAGACCCCTATAAAAATGTTTATGACTCATCAATTCGAAATAACGCACTTATAGTTTTCTATTTCTTATTAACATTTAAAAATCTTTTTGAAAAAGTTTTTTCTCCGATAGTATCCGATGGTTTTTTCAATTACAAAAATGATGCGACCGTTTGTAAAAAATCTTAAATTTAAATATCAAATTTGAGTTTGCGGTCCATAACACCAAAAAACGAATATAATAACTTTAAAAAATACCAAATAAACGTACGTACGGTCGTTCGAGAACGATATCGAAACGAATCCGTGACAATACGGGTGGGACATTGCACGGATAGCTTGCAGTGTGCGTCGTGGAACACTCTGATTAATATTAATATTAAAACCTTCGTCGCCGACGACGACGGTTTGCCGTTTTTCCGTGTTGAAAAATGGTTTCGATACCGGAATGCAAACGCATCGAAATCGAATGTTGAAAAAATATCGTCGTGCAAGGCGCGCAGTGGCAACACATCCGATTATTACCTTTCGGGCGCGTGCGGGTTTTTCACGCTCCACACGGCCACCGCGTTGACGGGACCGCCGTAGCCGACGGCCACCATGTGGATTTCCGCGTGGTTCCAGTGCACGCAACTGACCGCGGCCGCCGGCCTGCCCACGACCGTCGGGTCCATCGCGAAACAGTACTCGAGCGACGGCCGATCGTCCGGGGCACCGGCACTTGCGCGCACGGCCCGGTGCACCCGGCCGGGACCCGCGGCCACGCGACCGCCGTCCAACGCGTTCCGAGCCAACGTGCGTTCCACGAACACGGCCCGATCGCGGAGCCCGTGGCCGTGGCCGGCGCGTGGCGCTGCCGCGCGCACCGGGATAACGGTCCGTTCGCCGCCGGCCGCTTCGTGTAGCGCGTCCGCAATGTCGAAACCGTGACACTGCGTGCCGACCGCCGTCACCGCGTACATGTCGGTCTGGCATCCCACGTGGCCCGACTTCCGGCGCACCGTCTGCGTGTCGCTGTCCGTCTTGTCGCGCGCGCAGTTCTCCGCGTACGTCTCGTTGGCCCTCCGTACCGTCTCGAACTCCTGCGCGTCCCTGCGCACCACGTCCGCGTCACAATACAACACACGCGCGCACAGTGTTCGTCCCGCGCACGAGTCGTACGTCACGTGCTCGAGCGAAACCACGTGACTACGGTCTGACGTGGCCGAACACGTTTGGTATGTTGGTTTCGTCGGGCATTTCTCGCAACGGTATTACGGCTAAGCCGCGCCCGCGAAATGTTTCAAGGCGCGTTTTCACGAATCAAATTTGGTCGAACCATAGTGTAGTTGATCGACAAGAGTTGAACGAAAACTGTAGTGAGATCCTTTGTTTCGATAAAGTTGAACGAATAATAATTAGTAGTTGGTCGATGAATCGTCTGCAGATTGCTTACAAGTTGAAACCTACGTTCACACGTCAAAACGTGTACGTAGTCGAATCAACTAGTACTTCAGATGTAAACGGCCGTCACTCGTGATGTTTCTTACGATTTTTACACGTAGGAAGTAAGATTGGTTTAAGGTATTTTTTAAACAAAACACCTGTTGTACTCGCAATTTTACGCACGACTGCTTTTAACGCCATTTTCAACTGAACTTTAAGTATAGTTATTACTATGTTTATAAAAACTATAAAAATACAATTAAATACAATAGAAAACCGTTAAAATTGAATTAAAAAAAAAAAAAATTTGAAAAATTATAATTTTAATTTGTGAACGAAAACTAATTCTAGTCATATTCTACTTTTGTTTATCAACCACAATCGTTCAGCTTAACTTGACTCGTGTAAACGCGCGCGTTTAGATAACGTCATATAGACCGGTGGTGTTCAACCTGATCGACGCGACCCATGAGTTAATATAATAGTATAAAAAAAATGAATTTTCGTTTTTACCTCATTAGGAGTATATTACGTATTTTTCGAATACCAATGTATTTTTAAGGAATACGGAAAAAATAAAAAAATATTTATAAATAGCATTTTCAAGTATTATTTTGTCACAGGCATAAGCTTAGTTGAAATCGCCTTTTATGACCCTAGTTCTTCTTTTTCTAAAAATCTAATTAACCAGCGACAATAATACAAACTAGATCTACTCGGTTTTATTAAGCGCAGCTTCTTTTATTTTTAAGGAAAAACCATAGACTTATTTTCTATAATTTTAAGATTAAAATTTAAAAATATAAATCCACCAATTAATTACGCTATTACAATGATTTGATAAAATGCATACTAGAATTTCAGTAATTTTATTTTAACAGTCATATTTTGAATGGAAATTTCATCGAATGTTTAATATTACATAATTGCTATAGAAACTATTTAACATATTGAAATGTAGTGGGTTTAATTTATTAAAGATCTATATGATACGAGTCTTATAGAAACCGATCAATTTTTAAATGAATATGATATACATAAACTTACCATTTTACTGCTATACTGCCTGGTAGGCTGGAAATAGAAAATGTATTTTCGGTGAGTTCGATTTCACATCCCATTTTAATGCATTTCTCTTTTGGGTAGGGAATATTCGGTCCAGGGTCATATTTCGATTCTCTGAAGCCTATTCCAGGTGTTGAAATTAAATTGGCAAATGAACCTTTACATTCTTTCTGCTTCAAGGAAATAAAAATATCAACGTAATCATCAACGTCAACTATCTGAGATCGATTTTCCTGCGTTTTAGGCAATTGGTTTCCATATTTCGAGTTGATCTTGAACTCTTTGGGCGTTTCGTTCAATTTTCTCATGTAAAACTTGCAATCAGCTGTATGATCTTTTACCGAAATCATATTATAATAATTATGGTTTTTAGATGTCTCAACTAATTTTGGAGTCATTTTTCTTTCAGTTTTTTCGTCAATTGATTTTTTCATTTTCTAATTAGATAATAAATGCACACGTCTCAGTTACACAGTTCAATAAATCACCAGTATAATTATTGTTTGCTAGGTGATTTAATTTTTGTTTTATCTACTTTTTTTTTAAAAATTCCGTGTGTAACAAGGTATACAATAGTTTTACCATAATGTATGTTATTTTTGTGTTAACATAATTTCGACCAGGATTATTCCGAGCGTTACCAAATAATAAGTAGAAGTTGGAAAATGGATTCTAGTTGGTACTTTCGATGGGTTATTTTTAGAATTTCTAAACAGTTTCAATTACATTTCTCAAAATTGAGAAAAACGGAAAAAAGATTGCAAAAAGCATAACATTTTAACCCACACCATTACATAATCGCTTATTAATTTGTCATGCTGCTTTTTTTTCTTGAGTCTATGTACACCATTTCGACCAGAAGAATTCCTTTGATTTTCACAAACAAATAAAATTTCTGAAAAGTAATTTTGTCTAGTTGGTACTTAAATGAAGGTAATTTTACGAAACAGTTTTCTTAATGATTGCGAAAACTGACGAAAAGTTATAAAAATATAATTTCACTTACGGCATAATAGTTTTTGACCGTATCGAATTTTTAATTTTATTGTAATACAAAAATAATTATAGAGACTTGAATTTTTCACTAAATGCTTAAATCATCGTTGGTAATAGATAGTATAATTTTCAAAATATTTTTTATAGTTGTTTAGAGTAAATTGAAATTTACAAATTTTCTTTAATTTTTTTCGAAAATTTCGATAAAATCATTTTTGTTTGATAAAAAGTCTCGAAAATTGAATACATACTTTCTCATATACAGTGTATTCTCGATTATCTGCGGAATAGGGTGGCAGGACATCCATGGATAAACGAATTCCGTGGATAATCCGCAAAATTAAATTTTATAATAAAAATTAAATTGGAAATTGAAATTTTTTTTTATTTCCGTAAATAAAAATTATTATTATTATTAAAAACGATACACATGTATGTAATATGAAAAATTAATAAAAATTATAAATTATTTATATGCAAAAAAAAAAAAAAAAATCA
>JASXSY010003122.1:0-18129 GCA_034509805.1 Sipha maydis | reverse complement strand
CGAAAACCGTTAGTTTTAAATTTGACGAGACACTAGGTCTTTCGTATTACATAATAGCATACTGAAGTATAATAATATAACTGCATTATCCGTATAACAATAACGTTTAAAGTTCAATCGTTTTCAATTGAGTTTTTTTTCAATTTTGTGTTGTCGAAGTTTAATATAAAGAAATTAATTAATTTACTTGTTTTGTTCAATTCTACATTTTAATAAATTATAAATAATTATACATATATATATATATATATATATATATATATATATATATATATATATATATATATATATATATATATATATATATATATATTGAGTAGCAATGTCTCGTAAAAATATGAGTAGAGTGTGGAATTAACTTCCGAGAACGTTAAGGAACATATTCGACACACTGTCAAATCCTTATTCAAAGCTATGAGGAAACATATGAAAACGATCATGGTTAAATTAACAAAAACACAACGGCTATGGATATACTACTTGGGGAATCTGACATTTCATATAATGAATTTGAACAGTATAAAACTGAAATTCAGATTAACCACATTCTAGATCCATACATGTGGTGGAAAGAACACGAAACAATACATCCAACAACTGCGAAGATCGCTAAAAATATTTTATGCATACCTGCATCATCAGCATCATCTGAAAGAGTTTTTTCTACCGCTGAAAATATTGTTACATCAAAACGTAATAGATTAAATGCGAAAAATGTTTCCACTCCAGTTTTCTTAAAGCAAAATAATAATATTTAAGCTTTAAATTAAGTATTTTTTCAATGCGCTACTGTTTTTTTACCTATTATATTTGTTATTTATTATTTAAATTAAGTATTTTTCAATGTACTTCTGTTGTGTACCTATTATTTTTGTTATCAATTATTTAAATATTATCTGTTTATTGTCCTACGTTTTCTCCTAATTATATAATATTTATTTTGTTATAAAATACCATGGTTTTTTGATATTATTGTTGTTATTACAAATATCGTACAACATCACAATAGTACGATTATCCGAATGTATCTGAATAGATCCAATTAGTATAATATCCGAATATATCCGAATAGAATAATATCCGAATAGCACGATTATTCGAATATATCCGAATAGTATATACTTATATACGTATATACGAATACCCGAATATAATCGGATTACGGATATTTGAACTGATTTTTATCCAGATTTAAAAATATCCGAGTATTCGAATAGTTCCAACACTAGTTTTAATGCATATATGTATATTCTATAGTTTCATAACTTAAATGTAACTAATTTTTATCATCTACAAACAATTAATTTATTTGTTTACTTAATGATCGCTTTAATCAGCATCAAGTCAAAGTTTTCAAATTTCAGTTTTAAACACCTAGGTGTATAGCTTTATACTCGTATATGTAACTATAATTGACTGGTGTATATGAATGTGGACTAGGCATACAGTTTGACATGGGTCAAATTGTAAAAAATAATGTAAATATTGTAAGCTCGTGTACAAATGTATAGCCTTTAATCTTAGTTCGGTTTGGTTTAAATTATAATAATTGTACACAAAATAGCGGCACTGAATTATGCAATGGGCCTTAATTTTTACTGTTTTAGGTGGCAATTATCATATTTTGGCCATGTAACATCTACAAACAGTCCGTCTTTATACGTAAATATATGATTAGAAAAATAGAATAAAAACGGTTTGAATAAATACTATGAAATATGTAGAATATTTACTAGATGGTACGCTATTTATTTTATTGTTTATTCATACACTATTATAATGATAATATGTTACGAACGATAATTTACTTTTAACATTTTTCCCTTAAATGACGATGAAATACAAGCAATTACAATTTCACGCCATATTTTATTTATTAGTAGTCAGTTCTTTCTCGTTTGGGGGATATTTCATAACATACTTGTTTAATGCACTTGATATGAATGGATAATAATAAAAATCAACAAACATGTATTAAATTAAAGGGTAAAACATTTAATTAAATAGAATTAAAAATGTCTTTTAAATCAACAAAATCGTTAATAAAATATACACCGTGTAGTTTTTTTTTTCAAATATTGATTATTTCGGTAAATTATTGCGTAGTTAAAACATTTCTACATGTACTTGATTTGAAATTTTTATAACATAACATGTTTACAAAAAAAACCGTTATTATTAACTCTTCTACGTGTTAGTTTTTTATATTTTTACTCGTTTTAAATGAATAGTACGAACGTTCTATTTTTATAATCTGAAGCACAGTATTTTCTGAAATGTTCATTTATAAAAATCGAATATTGCACGAAAAATATGAAAACACTACTCGGCTTAAAATGTTCATATCGGTTTCCACGATTGTACGTCATAAAGTTAATAAAATAGGTCTATTGTAGTATAATACGTTGAAATCGGAGGTTAAAATATTTCAGAGTGTTAACCGTGGTATAACGGCGTCATACATTTTTTATTCACTTTTATGAGAAAAAATAATACATAAATCTGAATCAAAGCCATTAAGTAAAGTCTGCGAAGAACTTATTTACTGTTGTCGTTGATTTAACCGTTTGCTCGGTTTTAATTTTTTCTCGTTTATAACAAATACTGATGTTAACAAAGTAACGTTAACGATTAAATATTAATTGATCGTTTGACGTGCAAGAACACGGAGGGGAAAAATAAGTACGTGAACAACATAGCGTGTATACCTACTGATACCTACTTATAGATATGTAATCTTCTAAAAAAAAAAAACTCATCCTTTGTCCTATTGTTTTAAGTTGTATGTTAAAATAACCGTGGTCAACTTCATTTGCATATTTAGAACCATCGTGGCCACACTAATTTTCATAATATCGTGTATTGGTATTAAAGAATAAATAAACGCATCGGACGAGATTCATCGTATGCGAGGAGAAAGTTTTAGGAAAACAAAAAAAAAAAAAAAAGGAAGAACATACGTATGTTATTACTGCATTATGTACAAAGTATTTTTGAATACTTGAACACGAACAGCGCTTAAGCGAGAGAAAAAATGTTTGCTGCATCCTATCTGGAGGCGGCCTTGTTTTGTACGACTCGATTTTACACGTTTCATCGAAGAGCAAAAGACGCGCTGCGGACTTCGACTCGGTCGAGGGATCGTGAACCGCGAGCGAACGGACCAGTTAATAATAATTAGCCGTGAAAACGTACGTACGCTTTAACAGTGTGTTGTATAATAAATCGTCGGGGAATGACGGCATCGATTTTTCGACTTCGTTAATAATCGAACCACCGTGGTCGTCAGCCGGAGTCGGGGAACGGTGTATTGTTTTCCAACGTCGCGGTCCCTTTCGCAGCCGCCGTCGCGACCGCTGCGGCGACCGTCGTCGTCGTGTCGACGATCGTATCTCCGTTAAAAACCTATCCCCGTCCGTCGGTACATCGTTACCCGTGGTGGTACATAACGTATGAAAATAAGTCGAAACGAAAACTCGTTTTTACCGGCTAGGAAGAGAGAGAAAGAGAGAGAGAGAAAAAACGGTAATAATGTATAATGGTAATGAAATGTCGCCCGGCGCTATCGCGTACGCAGCAACCCGTGCGTACACGGATAACGACGAGCGCCGGGCAACGGACGCGTATTATTTTCGCCGCAATAATATTTTCAAACGCGCGAGTGGCGTCGCCCGAGCGGTGCGCGTAGAAAACATTTTAAAACTCGAGTTCGCGTCGTCACGACCCGCCCGAGTGTATCGGATTATTATTATTATTATTATTATTATTATTACTGAGCACACGATTTCAGGATCGGCTAGCAGGTAGCGGCCGGCGGTGACACGGCGGGGTACGCGGAGGCGAGAGGAAGTCCGAGGTAACGCGCGCGTAATCCGTGTACGTATTGCGATTTTATGCAAATTCAGCGACCGGCCCGTGGATACGAGAGCGCGCCGACCACCGTATGCATTACCGTGACGCGCGCACCGGTTAGTAAGAATGGAACGCGGAAAAACACTACCCCTGGGTAGGTCCGAGTGGCGAGGACGAATTTCCGACGAACAAACGTTGTCGCGGTGCACAAATACGGCTGATTTTCGGTAAAACCGTGCCCCCTCTATAGTCGACGGGGGGAGAAAACACGAGACTCCGCGGGGGTCGTTGCCACGTACCGTATTGAGACCTATAACGTCGTGACGACAACGGTTGACCGGCAATAACCGTCCGCCGTTGAACCGGCGTACCTACCGCGCGAAAGTCAACGGCAATATAACCTTTTGTCCGTTTATTTTTCCACCGCCGCGGCGATTTTGCTCCGCAGCCGACCGGTATCCGTGTACCGAACGCTCATCGTCGTTCTATCCGAAAGAAAGTTATAAACGATTTTCCAATGGTTACGATTCGTCCGCGATGCGATCGGATGAATCGATCAATTGACATCCTGTTTTAAGGTACCAAACGAGGTCGACCGAGAACGTCTGGTTGTTCACCAGCCACACGTTGAGAAATTCCACGTGAAGAGTACGCTTGGAACAAACGAACATGCCGTTCGCAAAATATATGAAACAATATTGATCGTACACGCGTCTCCATTTGTTATTGATACTAAAACTAAAAGTTTTACCTAATCAAAATATTAGAAATCGCTGCCCGTCCGTCAACCGTATGAAATCCAAGCCTGTTTTTAAGGCATTAATGCTAAACTTTTGATGAATTATTATTTGAATAATGAATAATTATTGATCGATTATAATTATTATAATAAACGATCGGTTTTACGTTGTAAATAGCTATTAATTTTATTGTATTTAACACGGTTGCATATAAGTAATCGTTTTTACGTTAGAAATTTCATAAGCAAGACTGTTTTATTTGCCCTAAAATGAGTGCCAGTAAACTTATTGTTATTATTATTCATTTTTTTTAACATACAAAATTAGTTATCTATACCTTCCCAAGCAATATTGGATTAGCGGCTACGATATCATTATTTAAACGCCATAATAAAAATGCATACGTCCCGTCGTAATCACATTTAGCGAATCCATACACACGATACTTTCGTAGGCAGCTATTGTAATATTTTAAAATAATAACATACTGTGCGTGCGTTTTTAAATGTGAAAATGAATAATAATAACATTACGACATTCTGCGGCGTGTTTTTATTAATACTAGGCGATTTCACATAATTATATTATAATAACATACAATACCGCACTGACGCAATCCTCCTCCGATCAATTTACCGTCGATCTTCACCTCGACATCCAATGAAAATCAATTAAAACGTACACACGATCGGCTGAAAACAATATCGCGACCGCTGCATAATAATCTCGATCGTTTTGCATCAGAACCGGACGACGGCAATGTTTTACCATAACGCACCGACGTCGATGTATAGGAAAACAGAGGTTTTGTGTGCGCAAAATTGAATCTATTACGAGTACGTCGTTTGCGGTGCACGTGATTTGTTGAATTTTTAACATCACATCATTTTTATTGTTATTAATAAATCATTTACGTATGTAACGAGCGAATTTTCAGAAAATACTTCACGTCGGTTCTGATATCAAACAAAATTTGCGCGACGCGAACTGTAATATTGTGTTTGAATATTATACATGTATCAGGTACAACACAGCGTCACAGCTATAGTATACTACAGAATGTTTGATAAATATATACATGTGTGTGTATGTGAGTGAGTGTACCGTCTCGTGTTTCTGTTAACGCGGTACACAATTATTTTAATGCACAAAGTACACATTTTACGCATTATTCACGTTCTGTGTGCGGTGGTTAATAAATATTAATATATTTTTCACCGACGAACCCGTCGTGTTCATTTCATATCCATTAAAACACGTGGAAAACTCCGAAATAGTAATAATCGTAATAATAATAATAAAAATGATACCGTTCACCTCGGCCACGGTGGCACACACGGTGCACTTCATAAATATGCATGCAATATTAATAATTAATATAAATTCAATGCGTTCCAACGTTTTGATTTACGGTTTCTAAAAACGTACATAACATCATATGCCGTCCCGTGCACCACGCGAGAATGTATTATCTATCAAAACTGAAACTAATTTACCTATTAAGCATTCTAAACGTCTCCCGCGTGTAATCCATTCGAGTAATTTATATATTGTACCCGCGGTACGGTGTGTTCTGCTTTGGTATAATATAATTACGCCGCTAGTGAAAAATATGTTTTTTGTCTCGCGGTGTATCTACAAAAAAAACTTACACAAACCATACTATATATTAAGTGTGTATGTGTGTGCGTGTGTAAATGTACATTATAATATAGTTTTATTACTATTACTACAGCAAACACAAGAAATCGAATGGTAAATTTTTAACGAGGCGATGGTAAAAAAAAAAAACGATATCCGATTATGAGAAAGAACAACGGAGCTTGCCGACGACCGACGACGTCGAGAAATAATCATGTAGTAGTAGCTAACATAATATTATGTAGATGAATCATCGGATTTGGACGGACTCGCCGAACAACGTCGCGGTGTGTTCCACGCATTATAATAATGATTAATTTAATGACGATATTCACCTTAGTGCGCGTATGGGTTTAATTAAAAATATTAATCTCCGCCGTACCACGGGATTGCATTAGACATTATTATATTGACGTTGGCCGTACATAATATTATACGCGATATCTGCAAATAATTATCGGACGGAGTGTATAACTAATTGGTGATCATTATAAAACGGCTACGATCTGATAATATAATTTGTACTCCATAACAATTACATCGTTTTAGGTCATGCGGTACTTGTACACTGCAGCAGTCGGAATAAAAAATTGTATTTTTTTGAAAAATCGATAGTGTATAACATTTTAATATAAAGCTCAATATAAAATATATATATAGGTACTTACATTTTAAATACGATTTAATATATAAGTACCAATCATCTAATTAACATTTTTTTTTTTTTTTTTTATCACGATCGATAATTATTTTACGTTTACGCCCTGAAAGAATAAGTAATTTTGTACATGACGTAGGGAGGTGAACTCGTTGTAATTGGCGCAGATGAGAAGATTATTAAGGATAGGCGTAAATGGGAAAATTAAATGAGTTAATAGAGTGAGTTATGCAGCTAGTTCTTATATTCCATACATCGAAAAACGTCTTATCATTCTACATTAGTATAAATTCGAGATGTCAATACCGCATACATCGAAAAAAGAGGCGTAGTCAATTTTCTCATAAAATCAAATCATATAATATAATTCAATACTTGTACCGCAATATGTATATATATAGGCATCATTTATGATTGAGAACCATCGTAGAGATAGCATAATATCCAAATGTTTTAGACCTATGACGTTTTTATAATAATTGATTTGATCGTTCCTAATATACATATAATATTGTATATATAATATTAACACACACACACACACACACATGTATATAATTCTGTGGAACATTATTCGATCAATAAAATATGTATAGGCGTCTAATTAAATATTAAAGATATCAAATAAGGAGCTATGTATGTAAAATGTTATTATGTGTTCAAAAATTATTTACATCTGATTTGCACATACTAAACAAAGAGGCGGAAAATAGCCGAATGCAGAGAATGTGTAGTATACAATATGGTAAGTAGAGAATTTAATACTTCATCGAGATTCATGTTTGTACACCGTTTATACCAAGTACTTTATAATCGAGTTACTGCTTACTGTAGTCTATTTTACATCTTTAGATTTAAAAATTACGAAAAATAAAGAATCGATATAAATGTAGGGTTATACATGTCAGTCTAAATGGATAACCGAATATTCCATGTACCAATTAATAATCGGTAAAAACAAATCCGGTGTAATTATTTTTTCGAGGCAATGTTCAAACCGATTGTCAAACAGAAATTAATTTTTATTCGGGTATTGTAACACGGGACGAGGAGTTATAGGAAAATTAAAATTTGTGAATAATCGGAATCGAAACATCGTTAAAACAAACGTATCATATAATGTGCGGCAAACAGTGACGTATTTAAATTATATAATCGAACAGCAATAAACACTTACAAGATATATATTCTTTTGCTTTATTCAAATAGTGTGATTTTTTTAATTTGAATGAACGTAGTAATTTTTCATTCGTAAATTATTTATTTAAAGTTAATTGTTGTACTAAGCCATTTCCATTGTTTTCAACAAACTTTTTTGCAAATAAGTTGAAATTAAAGGCACACGCACTAACTTAATACATATATAATGCCATAAGTATTCTACGCACGCACGCACACACACACATATAATCGTGCGTACTGCTTTTACGCTGGATCCCTACAATTATAGTCGAACGGATGACAAGGGTTCCGTTATCCAAGTGCCCTTTCGGTTGAGTGACAAAACAATACAAAGCAATAATAATTACGGTCATTACGTCAACTCTTCGGTCTTATCGATCGCGTGCATATGTATATACGAGTGTATAGATGCGTATAGCGCTGACGTGAGTTCTTTGTGGCGCGTTCGAAGTAATAATATTATTGTCGGTCGTCTGAAAACGAATAGTGGACTGCGTGGTGACGACGATCGAGCGAGCAGGTTCGACGTTTGGGGGAGAGGTGTGTTCGAAGCGCCTGCAGTGCTGATCGAGATCATAAAAACTATACTATGCAACTGCAATAATCGTCCAAATACATTTGTCACGCGTACCGTTCTACGCTAGTGGAAAATCTAAACGGTAACGATTACGTTTCGCTACCTGTTCGAAAGTTCGATTTCGTGTGAGTTGCTACGGTCGTCCGAGGAAAACATTGCGGTCCTATTCAGGTATAACAATCTATCCGTGACGATCTACAAACGAACCCATGTCCTATAGACGAATGAATAATAATTTACACGATATTTAACGCATATAAATACATCGACACTTGTAGTGTAGTAATACACACGTGCGGTGTGTTATTATGTACAACTCGTACATTATTCTATTTGCTCAACAACACTCCGATCGATCCTTTCGCTCGATATTGAAGTATTGCTGTTCACAACGTCGTTATGTGAACGGGAATATTGAATGGCGCTATTAGACGTGAACGACAGCCGAAGGAGCACCGGTGGCGTCGGATTAGGGAATACGCTGTTCGGTCAGGATTACGTCATGACAATTCCACCGGTAGCATAAAATTTCCGAGGAAATCGGAATCGTAAGACTTCTGAAACGTACGTACAATTTCTCCAAAAGTTTATCTAGTCCATGCATAAACTTTCGTAAAAAACGGTTACCCGTTGTGACTGTACCGTGGTTGAGGTCACAAACGTGTTCCGGTGAAAATCCCGGTCGATGAGTTTGGGAACGTGGTTTTTTTTTCTTTTAATCAAAATTGACATTAAAGCATGACAGTGAATTTGTGTATGGGTCGATGTAAGAAGGGAATAATGGGAACAAATAATTTAGATAAGGAAGCCATTAATGACGATGGAGATAATAGATAGTACGAGAGAAGGGGACCGAGAGTTGAGGAGAAGACTGGCATTGGTTTTATGGTAACCAAGGGACCGAAAATGAGTGAATAACAGTCCAGACTCTGGAGAGAAAAAAATGAGAGCAGTAAAATAAGATAGGTATGTACATGTTTAAATTAAATAATAACAATTGGTAATACGAAGCACACCAGGCCGGCGAAATAATGTGTTCTCGTCCGATTTTTCATATTGAAATATACGTGTTAATAATAATAAAAAGTAAATATTATGTATACGTACGAAATCGTGATGGAAACCCGTAGTCCGATTACTGGTTTTGGATGTGATACAGAAGTTGCATGATCGGTGCCCACCCAACTTATGGGGCGTGTTTTTTTTTTATATTTGGTACAACCGATAAATCATGGCACTCAAAAAAAAATACGACGGCGTTCCGGAATTCCAAGTACAATACGACTTCGGAGTTACCGAATACACCGCGTGGGCACCAACAAGGGATGTGCACTCATTTACCGTTGTCGTTGTAGACAAAAATTAAAAATAGGTAAACGAAAAACGATCGATAAAGCAAGAATTGAAGTTAAATTCTTATACAGTAACTGTTATACTCTTATACAACTGTTGTTATTTAACTTATTCAAATCATACAAACGAGCTTACACTTTGTACAATAATTTAAAAAGCACAAGTTTTTACGTAATTATTTTACAAAAATAATCTACGTTTCTTTAATAGATTATTGTTATTGTATCTCAAGACATGCATGTATAAAATATCGTTCAAAATATAATATATATAATCGCATTTTAGGCGAGTAGAGTTTATTATATTTGTATTTTACGAGTACCAATTAAATAAAATATCATTTGATATTTTTTTAAATATAAGATAAAACATAAAAAGATGTATTTAATTAAATTTAAAATAAAAAAAAATGAATTTTTTCGAATATTTCAATACGACATTCACATTATTTGGATTAAAAAAAAGGTTGAGATAATTTTAATTCATAAAATGTAACCATTAAAATTAAAAAAATGAATGGAATAAAATATATAATAAAATTATGACCTACAGAAATAAATTACATTTTCAATTTTATTAGAAGGATTTCCAGACAATTTTTTTAAAAGTGTTTATATTACAAACTTAGAACACGAAAATATATAATTATAAAAAAAAAAAATTAAATTCAAAAACACGTATTCTAAGTAGTTTTCGTATTGTTTTATTACTATTGGGTCATTTATCATACAGTTTTCATTTACTTTATGGATATCTAAGTTCAAGATTTTCTTTTTCAATACCTTTGTTTTTATATTAATCAAAAATGTGAAATGGATAGTGAGAAGTGGTCACTCGTTGTACACATTAATCTTTTTAAAGAAAAAAATAATAAAATTATTCAATAATTCTGTATTTACACGTACAATTATTATAATCATACACTTTTTGTGGATTACTTACAAGTCACTACTCACAGATAACACACATGCGCACATACAGACACATTTGAAGAATGATAATTTTATTTATACATTACGATACTTGCGAACAGAAATTGTATAATAGTACAATAATCAATAGTAATTATCAAAGACTTAATAAAATTATAATAAAATAAATGATCTATCTGTCACAGTATAGAGATTAGTAGACCTACAACAACATTAACTACTAATTAGTATAATATTATAATGTTATACAACCTAATGTGCCATAAGTTACTGATAATACCTCATGAGATATTTCAGTCTCCACGAAAAAATAAGATAGACTTTTATCGTATTAAATGTATTTCATATTATATACATTATAAGAGGTGATAAGCGAATAAAAAAAGATGCGAACACCATGTGTTTGTCGCTTGGTGAATACAATTTTAATTATATAAATAGTACTGCTAATAACTTATATTTGAAGGGGTGAGTGGATGAAGGTGTTAATTGACATTTTTCGAAAAGTGGTTTTTATTTTGTGGATGAAAGTGTTTGACTATTTTACACTTTGATAAACATATTAAAGCAGCATATGATGCATAAAATAATCCAAACCACGTGTGCTTTACTTAAAAACTATAAAAATTCCATGCATTTAAGAATGTATAAACTAAAATGATGCTTCCTGAAAAGTTTAGAAAATGTTAATTAACACCTTTATCCACTCACCCCTTAATTTATAACATTTCTGATCGTAAACTCTGGTTGTACCGAAAACTACTCGTATGAATAAAATATTTCAATAAACAGTCAGAAGAACAATGTCGCCAATATGAACGAATGTTCCAACTGCAGGTTGTTCCGTAGTATACTAATCCCAGGTACACGCTTAGCTCCTTAAACATTTTATCTGTCAATATATTTTTAAATAGTATTAAACTATAAAATCAATTTCGTATTTAATGTTCCATCAAAGTATAAAATGTAAATCACGAAACTCGGTTACCCTGTACGTAAAATTCGTTATTACACAATTCAAATATTCCAATTCTAAAATATAACCAAGTAATGATTTACAATAGACTTATGGAAAAATCTTCTGCTGCTACGTGGTACAGATATTATACGTACCTACGCACAATATATCAAAACTTAACGGTCGCGAATATAATACGCATTATTTAAAATTTATCATTTTTAATTTTACCTTTATCGCGTACATATATTTATATATAATGTATTCGTCCCGCGTAGCATATAGCATATATTATTGTAATGGTGACGGCCAAGAAACGTATTTAGAACTAAAAAAGGAGAAATAGGTTTTTCTCATTTTTACTTCTCGTGGCGTATAAATATACATGGCACTCGGTGAGTCTCTCGTGAAAATGAATATTATCTCAGCGACTCGGCGTATACAATACAAATGTATTATACGAAAAAATAATACGTAATAAGTCTAGTGCACGTATAAGTATATAAGTATGTGGTTTTTAAACTATTTCGAGAAACGGCAACAATTCGGTTTTATCGGAAACCGCCAGTAGACAGCATAGCGGTGGGACGATTCACCGAAACGCGGTAACATATATGTGTTCGAGTACACATCAATGATAATAATAATTATAATATTGGTAGTTTAACAATAGTAATGTTGATTTTAATTGCAAGAAGAACAAAAATGCCACGTGGTGTTGTCGTATAACGTGTGTATGAACATTGTAAATGGTTTTTGAAAGCTTCCTAGTAGAAAAAAGAAAAGCTCATGATACGAATCCCATACGCAACGGCACCTGTGGTACGTTATATTATTGTATTGCTACGAGAGTAGCCGACCACACGCACAGCATAGGAAGAATATATTTTTAACCGTACGTGAATTCATTTCGTGATTAGTTACAGTCAAATATTTACTTCTATCGGCATCCCGCCGCCCGCGAAAAAAGCGCCACTGCGTTTTCGTCCTGTTCCACGAAGTGTACAACCCCGATCCCTTCAATCCACGAGACGACTAGACTTTCCGGCGGAAAGGACGATATCATGTAGCCTAACCCGTGTTGTATATGAGCCCGGGCACCGTGCGCTGAGTGCCAGACGACGATTTTACGGTAAAAACGATACGGCCGTAGGCGACCGAAGATTTCGCGAACGAAAAACGTCGTGTTATCCTCACGAGCGCATGCCGTTTTCTCTCATGTTCCGTTTCCGTTCTCGGCCGTCGTACGTTTCCGTCGGAAAACAACACTGTTTGGCGACGGACCTGCGGACGAGGTACAGGGCCGAGGAACAGTGATGACAAAACGGAATGAAAAGTGTATCGGAATCAATCGTGCGCGAGAAATCCGCCCGGGAAATTGTTATTTCATTGCCCCGCGAACGCGTGACCCACATCGGACGGCCGCGTGCGTAACCTATGATTAATACGTGTACACGCGATCGATTGTGTCGGCGAACGTACACACGCGCTTTTGTGCAGCACCCGAGCGGCATTGTAATCAATTAAATGCACATCTATTGCAATAATATTATGTACCGTAATTATTCTACGATTATTATTTTTCGGATGATGCAAACCGTTCGCTCGACGGACCCGACTAGAACGTGCGCGAGATCTATATGCGAACGGTGCAACATTGCACAACGCGTGCGCACGAACAGCTGCAACCACAGCAAACTATTATTATTATTATTATTATTATTATTATTAATATTCCGAGCGCAATAGTAATGATAATAATAATAATGCGAGGTATAATGCTGACGGTAATAACGCGCGTCGTGGGTCCCGTCATAGGTTTTCCGCGGGAACGGATCACGGCGAGTTTCGACGACGAAATCTCGTTTACAAACATTGCATTCGACTTCGTTTAAAGACGTAGTTTTTCCCGTTATTTTTCTCGACGTTACATCGAATCCGCCTGAACATATTACGTCTGTTTACGCCGTATCGTGCGTGGGTACACCCGAGTCCTTATTACGTATTTGTTTTATTTTTCCCGGTACAGTTAGACGTATTTGTTATCTGTATGATATTATCGCACGACAGCGTTCGCGCACGAGTAGACTAAAGAATGTTTTTTTTAAAAAATAAATAAAACCCGGTCGTCGGAAACCGAATTGCCGTGATCGTTTATGTAAAATTGTCGGGAGAAGAAAGCGACCATATCATATTTTCGGAAAACGTTATTCGTTCGAGATAGTACATTCTGTGGATCGATCATAATCGGCGAGTGGTACGCGGTACGATGTTGTGATATAACGACTTAAACCCATAACGGGATGGTCCACGCGGTGCTTCGAAACCAGTCGATTTGTAATTTTTTCGAAGAGAAGTAGAATAATTGATCCCGGCCAAAGGGAAATAATACTCACTCGAGTCCGTTGAATATTGGACGAAATGAACTGTTTACGAGATCGTAATGCAATCGAAATTTGTATACCCTGTACGATAAAAAACGAACGGCGGTACTGTTGCACATATTTAATTCGTCACACGTACGGTCGTACATGTAAAGTCCATTCAAGATTTTTTTCTTCTTTTCACAATTTATCAGTTAAATCGCGATTGAACGAAAACCGTAAGCGATTCCCGACCGCGACGTCATCTCCCGTGCAGGAAAGTTAATGAACATCGCGTGTTGATCGAAATATCTTGCATGTACGTTTGAGCTAAATCAATATATGTAATGTATGTATAACGGTGGATCGCGAAAAATGATGTACCAGGAATTCGAAAAGTGTACGTGAATCATAACGCGTTCCCGGTAAAACGTTGATGAACAACAGGGAAAAATGTTACCGACGTGTTCAAAAGGTCCGCGAACGCGAGAACGAATCGCTCAACGGCACCGCGGTTACTAATAAATATATTTGTTTTCGAACGACTAACAACAAATCAAATGCTCGTTTGGCGCGCCTAATGCGAATATGATAGAGAACGCCGTACGGGTCCCGTTGCAAGACATAATCGTACGTTTTGTATCGAGGAAAAGTCGTAAATCAATATCGGACAACGTGCGCGCGTGTGTTACGCATCACGCTCTAAATGCGGCACGAATCGCACGTACGCGTAATCGCGATTTCTAATGGCGTAATAAACGCGCGGAAATCGTCGAAAGGGGAAAATCGCACCAGATCGACTCGAGGAACGCACAATGTCGATACGACGAGATGCGTTAGACGCACACCGCGTGTTCCCGTAACGTCGGAACTTTCGGAACGGTCTATCGGCGATCGAGGCTCGCGGAGGTTTTCGTTTTCGAGCGCAGCGATGGACACGGGACGCGCCGAGACGCGGATTTGCTGCGGTAACGTCTCGAACCCGCGCAACCCCGTTGGACCGAATCGGACAACGGTTTTTTCGCAACGGTCTCGAAACAAATCGTAGCGCGAACGAATCGTACCATAGTCAATTCGTTAATTCGATGGTTGAATTTCAGATTTCAAATCGCATGCGAAAACGCACGCGTACCGTGGCCCGACCGGTCCGCGGAGCGCGTAAGTGCGCGGATTCACGACGTGCGCGTACGGTTGCTGTAACTGAAATCGGACTTTCTGGTGCGCCGGCGAAGTTTGTCGGACAAACGTACGCAGAAGACGCCCGGTCACAGCTTTCGGCGCTTGTTTTCGGAACAATGAACACTAACGTAGCTTGGACAAGATTAAGAGTAGTAACGTTTTCGAAAAAACCACTCCCCTCGTCGACGACGTGTACACATGTGCCGCGTTAAGCTATACAAATTCAAGTTCAAAATTATATTCACCGCAGAGTGTTAATTACAGACAATATCGTATTAACGGGTGGGATATAAGCACTATGCAAGAGTAATAAATATTTTAACTGTGAAAAAAAAATCGTCAAACTGAATATATGTTCGCGCATCTAAAGCCGCGTTCACGCCAAGAATCATTTGTCGCTGACAAACTTTATGATCATTTTTCTAAAATATCGTCGGCGACAAAATTTTGTTACCGGCTGAGTAGCGGTAAACTTCAAAGGATGTTTATCAACATTGTCGTCCAGTCGACTTGACTATTGTCTATTAATATCATTTTATATTTTTTTGTATGAAATTGTACTATTTCGTGTTCAGTCAGTCAAAAGTTTCGATGTGAATTGTTTGTTTTAGTAATTGTATACATTTATTTATAATTTGCATCTTTAAAACACTATGGGGTTTACTAAAGAACAAATGTGTCAGTTAATTGATTTATATCATGAAAGGCCAATATTATGGGATCTAACACTGTCGGATTATAAAAATAGGTATAAAAAAAATGACGCGTGGAGTGAAATTTCGGAAATAATGGATGTTGGCAAAGCAGAGATTGAAAAATGTTTCATACATTTGTTAATCTGGTCTGGACGCGAGTGATTTTAATTTATGTCGAAAACATTTTGTCACATTTTGTCGACAACAATGTCGGCGACAAATGTTTCTCGGTCTGGACGCGCCTTACCGGTGCAATGTGCCAACTACCGAGATAAAGTATAACGGTTTACTTGTAACTGAATATTTTCGGGGAAAAAACGTATAGGAATAATGGAAATAGTTCATACGATAGCAGTTGCAATAGCAGTACAACTAGCACAAATTCTTAGTTCTAATCGCCTTCTAACATGCAGTGGTAGATTGCAGATTTTTCATGATATTTATGAACGAAATAATTACGGTCATACAAAAAAAATTATTAATATATATTTTTTATTCTGTGTTAATCCTCAAAAATTTGCCCCCCCCCTTGCCCCCCGTTAAACGCAGCTCTACATGTACACTATAGTTTTCACAACAGTTACACTAGTACACGTACACTTGTATGCATTCCCTTGTATAACATTGCACGTGCGACCGCGTGTACCTTGTGCGGTGCACTGTTATCATTATTGCGTTTGAATGCATTTCGGGCGCGATTCGAAACCGAAACATTTGAAACGCGAACGAAAATTCGAACCGCCCGTAGCGAAAATCACCCGGTGCTCGGTCGACGGATGCGCATGCGACGCGCTCGTTATTTAAGTTATTCAAAGTGCCTACGTACACATTGGATTTGATAACGAATGGAAATCCACGCGAGAAGTGAGTCTTCGTACGCGTCTTCTCGCGCGACTCGACGACAATAATGTGCAATATTAACTGCCGGAGAAAAACACCACGGACTATTGTCCGTAATCTACACGTAGGGTAAATACTCTCGCCGATGCTGTCCCCGCGCCCAGTGCATTCCGTCCTGATCGCAGGGAGTCGGAAATTTTTTTTTTTTTCCTACATCTCGCCGGTATCGACATTGCCGTGCAAAGGCTATCGGGCGGTTTATGATTTTTCCGTGCACATGTAATATTATACATCGTACGATCGCTGTAAGCAGCCGCAGCAGCCAGTAGAGACCGTAAATCAGACGGTTTCGTTGTTCTCATGTTATTATTGTTATTATTAAAGTAGTGCGTTCGCGGCGGCGAAGAATAAATTTCATTCGACCGCGTTAATGTCCTGACAACGATTAAAATCGTGCCCCACAGCGGTCCCGGACAACACAACAACGTTCGCATGACGTGCACTGGTAATGAAACGCGGGTAGAAAAATCGTATATACGTTTAGTAATTTAAAATATCTATTTATACCTGTACGCTACGCGTGCGCGAGACGTGAAAAAAATTACTTACATACCTCGATACTGGACCGTGTAAAATGTAAACAGAACCGAAATAGTTTTATAATTAGTTTTCGTTCCCCGACCTAGGTCGTCCCATGAAGTGCACGTACGTAACACATTATAATAATGTATACCGCTTTAGAATAATAAAAATAATATTAATATAAACTAACATGGTACAACGTTGCGTCCTGCTCCATGGTAAAATAATATTGCTGCAGCATGCGGAGGCGGTGTTTTGGCGATTGTGCTCTCGCAGGTTTCGCAATAAAACCGATCATTATATTATGTATGTACATAATATCGCAATGTTTTCTTTCTCGCTGTTCACGAACAAACGTCGATAATTATTGCCAATGATAATTATTGGTTTGTTCCCTTTTCGTACCCGCTCGAAAGCGTATAATATAAAATCGTATATTAAAACAGATGTCGCATATTGTAAAGGTTATCTGCCGAGTGGGTTTTATTTATTTTTTACATTTCTGCAAACGAATAACTGATATCGTGTTCACAATCTATAGGTAGTGGCGCAACCAGGATTTAACATCGGCTGGATG
>JASXSY010003121.1:0-32977 GCA_034509805.1 Sipha maydis | reverse complement strand
GTCTACTGTCTCTCGATAAGTACTTCTCCCCCTCCCAAATAAAGATGTAAATCCATTGATATTACCTAAATCATAATTTTACCCGTCTCAAAAGTTAATTTTATGTTTTTTTATTGATGTTATCAATACAGTAAAAATAACTTCGACATCATCCAATTTGAACATCATATTGTTTATTTTTCCAACGAAGGCAAAGCAAATATATTTACATTCGTCATACGTGCCACACTGCGAATTTGGTAATTAATGTCCCCCGCATTGCCAAGCGTTTTATTATTTTACCTGTGGTCATCGGTCATCGTTTTTTCTAAATTCAAGATGGACGGAAGACAAATCATTTAGTTCCATTTGTTCTGTTGGAATATTTCGATCACGATCTGTGTTGTTGCTAGTTTTCTTTTTTTTTCAAAGATATAAACGTTTTTGCACAATTATTATATTTAATTATATGATTATTATGGGTTTATTATATGTACGTAGTTGATGTTTATATCAGCTAACGTATTGGCCGGCAAACGCGAATACGTTCAATTTTTCAAGTAAGTGATGAAATCGATCATGTATGAATATTTTTTTAATAGTTTTCTTTCCAAATGTTTAAGCTCCATTGTCCATTTATTATTTTCCATCAGGGTTCTAATCAAGGTCAGTTCTAAAAGATATCTAAGAAGTTTATTGCTTGTATTATATGTAACTTATAAGTTTGCTATTGTTTATTACAAGAGCTTCAGATTTATCTAAATAACTTAATAACTGTAAAAAAAATTTCTAATATCTAAAAATCATTTAACAAATATGTTTAGTAAAATTATAAAACTTATTGAAAATGTAAGAAATGTCTCTGTTATGGAAATTATTTTACAATGTGTCTTAATTAATTCGCTAATGTATTTTTATTTAATATTCATTGTGCCGTGTTTATCATTTTCACACGCGCATGCACATGTTAACATAATAAAAATACGACCGTATACAAATTTATTTTTTGAACAGAAATATGCTTCGCTGTGACTAAATTGTGAAACTTTGGCTGGTTCTATTTAAATTACGTAAAAACTTCTTTGACATAATATTCAGATCTAAGCATTTTTCGAAATATATATGTACGACTTCAATATGATAAAACTAAATTTCTAAATTTATACATTTTTTTCTTATAAATATCTAAGACAACAATTTATATTTTTATTGACGCTAAGATTATGATCTAGAAAAGATGTCATAAAATCTTGAGATTTTTCAGATTTTAAATTGGAGCAGTTAAAGTCTCACAACTTTGTCACAGCCCAAAGCCTAAAAACGATATTTTTCTATCAGCTAAAACCATCTTATGTTTAAGAATTTAAAAAAAATAATTTGTGTAAAAATGAGTTTATTGAGTTTATTTATATTTAAATAAGATTTTATAAAAATAAAGTATCTTAAGAATGTAATAATCATATATATATATATATATATATACGAATTTTACTATAGCGACCTATAAAAATAATGATAAAAATTAGGTAGGTACATGTATGTAAGTACATTTTAAAATGAACAAACTGATAAGTAATAATTAAAGACCGGATTTATATTCTCTTAAAATGCCCAAAATATGATGCTAATATTCTCTAAAAAACCTTCATATATTCTCATTATATTCTCTCAAAAATGTATAAAATATGCAAAAATATGCTAAAATATTCAATCAATATCATTATATGCTTTAATATGCATTTTTAAATTTTTTTTTCAACATTATTTTAATAGTGAGGTATTAATTAGGTATTTAAAGTTGCGTATTATACCTAATGGAATACCATTGCATTTTAGTAAAAGTGGAAAATAGGAATATAGTATAAATATAACAGAATAATAGTAAAAATCAGTAAGAAAACAACTGCTATACAACTAGCATTGTAGGTTAGCCACCATGTTTAGGGAACGGCATAGAAACTTAATATGATAAAGCACCATAACCACAGAATAGACTAAATTTAGTCTATTCTGTGCTATAACACTGATAATACCAAAGAACTACTGTGTGTATTATTTTTATCAAATTGATAAAAAAAAAGAAAATTATAAATGTTCAAAAAAAATGTTCTGGGTACCGAAATTAAAAATAAATAGATATTTATTCTCACAATTTACGAAATATTCCAAAATATGCTAAATGGGTTAAATATTCTCTAACCCATGAAATATTCTTAAATATGCAAAAAAAACTTTTTTCTTCGCATTCAGCATTGAACGAATCGTCCACATTTTGTACTCTCATAAGACTGCATAGACCCAGTAACGATATATAAAAACATATAAATCCGGTCTTTGGTAATAATTGTGATATTTCAGTCCTAAGATAAGTTATACGAAAATAAATTTAATCGTTGTTTATTTACCAAATGCTTATTTATTGAATATAAAAATGATATATATTAATTTTTTCTCCCTTTTTTTAGCGATGGAAAACCCATATTTTAAAAGTGATATTACAGAAAATTATACAAGTAATGTTAATCGTAAATTATTTAAAGATGACTTAAATGAAGACAATTTGAATGGCATAGTTCCATTACCAATTGTGATTGATAACGAACAAGTTAACTATCCTCATTATAATGAATTTGTAACTCAGGATGATGTTTGTTTTGAATCAAATGAATCAGCCTACAATTCGGATTGCAGTTTAGGGTCAATGAATTCTCTATTCATGGTATTAAAAGATAACTATAGGTTAACTAATTTACACGTAACAAATAGAGCCAATAAAGAATGCTTGCAACATGAAACGAAAGATACAAGTAAAATAAATAAGACATCGGGAAATAAAATTAATCCTAGGACCCGGATACCAGAAAATAAAAAATGTAAGGTCAAAATTAATAAAAAACCGACCAAAAAAATAACTACTATTTGTTTTTACGGCCAACAGGTAACTAGATGAAACTTATAATAGAAAATTAAAAAAATATACTTTAAATATATACTAATATCGTTGTTAACTAATATGCATGATGTATGTACAATAATTGATTATATTTCAACTAACCTGTAGGTCATGAAAAATGCATACAATTGCTAAGTAAAAGATTAAAATACTCAAAAATATAAAAAAAAATATGTATTAAATATTTAATTAAAATTATAACAGTAAATTCTTTCTGTTACTTTGTGTACATATACATAAAAAACATTTAAAAAAAAAATAATATATATTTAACAACTAATAAATAACAAATTATTAAATTTTAATGTTAATACATTTTAAACATTTTAATCATTCATTCTACCTTTTTTTTTTTTTCGTAAGAACAGCCCTACCAAAGCTAAATACACGTTTGACAGCAGCACTGCTAGGATTGGTGTGTTAAATAAAAAAAAACACGTTTTTAATCGTCGGTGTTTCAAACAATGTACATGGATTTTTCGTAGAACTTTTTAACAAAAAGTTATAAAGTTATAATTTCTTACTCTAAGGAGAAATTAACTTTCGAGTTGTGTTTAGATCAAATGAAAAAATGATTTGTATCATCACTTATATCTGATACCTACCTTAGGTTTCAGACATATTTGATTGATCAAATATTTTAAGATAAGAATCTATAAAAATGACAATTCTTTATTTTTTTTATTATCATTGGTTAACCAGATAAAGTTTTAAAAAATATATAAGAAACAGTTGTAAATAATAAAAATGAATCAAACGAACATTATTAAAATATTTTTCGACGCTAATTGAAAACTATTTGAATATTGATCCACAATAATTATTTGTCTTTATTCAAATTCAACTACATCATGTATAAAAAATAATAGAAAACAAAATCATTTAATATTTCTACAAAATATTTATAAAATATTTAAGTACAAATGTGATTTATACGAAAAAATAATGAAATAATTTAGAAAATGTGATTAAATGTTAAAAAGTATTCATATACTTTTAATAATATTTAATACTGTATTGGGAATACTATGGAAGTTCGAATGTCCTAAAAATAAGATCTATAATACATTTTTTTTATTAATGATGTGAATACATCGACGACAATGGCCATTAATTATAGTGCAATACAATACAATTAATATATATATATTATATTTCCTAGCATGTATAATAAATAACGTTAAAAATTATTAGCTAGACTAATTGTTTTTTTTATGTTACAATAATTTAACATAGTATTTAATAGATATTTTCAAAATATATTGCTTCGTAGAATACAAATTTAAATATTTAATAATCTTTTACATAATGTAAGTCTGAAAATATTTCATAAAAGTTTCTTTTTTTTTTAGAAAAAAATCAGTCGTCATATTAATTCAAGATTATTTTATGAACGCCAACAAAAAAAAAAACACAAAAATAAAAAAATACTTAAAACTCGTTACTCCGATTACAAGTATAAAAAAACTTTTAAAAAATTACGTTATTCATCAAAGAATCGAAAATATAGATCATTTACACCTCAACTGATAGCTACAAAAAATATATTTAATAATAACTCAATTCGTAATAGGGTAAAAAAATCTGTTCCTTTATTAAAGTTAAATAGAAGTAAAATAATAAAAGAAATTTCTCAAAATATTGAAAAACATTCATCAACAAGCATCATTCAAAATGAAATAATACACAACGAAGATTTTATCACGTAAGTATTTTGATATTATGCAATATTATGTACCCACAAACTTTCAGTAGTGATGAAAATGTAAAACACAAATATTTATTACCATTTATCATCTTAAACACGAATAATTAAAATTAAATTAATGTGCTTTGCTATCATGAATTTTAAATTAAAACTTTTAGTTTGAGGTTGATAATAATATACAACTAGAGTTTTAATAATTCATTTTTCGATTTGTTCAGTAATCTTTTAATCGTAAAAAAAATATTAAAAATAAAAAATTATTGATATAACCATATACATTTGTTCCATTACTGTCTATATCAGCGATATGAAGCATGCAGTTGCAATAAAACTGGATTTACATCCTAAAATTCAAAATTAAATAGAGTAAATCAAATTAAATACTATTCGTATTTTTTTATTTTGATGTAATATTATTAGCAATAACTTTTATTTATCTTATGTTATTTTTCTTGTTTTTTTATCGTTTCTACTTTTATTGAATTTAATATTATTATAAATATAGTATTCTAATATATTTAATTATTTTTTTGAAATTTGGATTGTTTGTAGTATTATAATTATGATTTATTAAGTTATAATTGATTAATGTACAATTAAAACTTTTTATATTTTAGATTCTGAACGGAGTGATGGAATCTATTGGTTTTACAATGATGAGTGTTTTTTTCTATTTTTTTATTTTTTTTTTATTAATTTTTTTATTTTTTTTATTTTTGTGTCTGACGACACCTTTTTTGGCAGTAAAAATCCTTCGATTTGCTTATGTAGCAACTTTTCTGAAAGGAAAGTGAATTTAGTTGGTACTTTGGGGGGTCAAAAGTAAAAAATTTTCAATATTTTTTAAATGCGACGCAAAAAACCCTAAAAAAATGAGGGAAAAACGGGAGTTTTTACGCAAAACCAGTTTTCGACATACTCAAATTTTTTATTTTGCTATAACTCAAAAACTAATCTATGTAAATACTTGAAATTTTCACCAAATCTTTATATTGACGTTTTATATACATGGTTAAGTTTTCAAAGTATTTTGACATATTTTGACTTATTTATAGACAATTTAAATTTTCGATTTTTGTAAAATTTTTGTTTTTAAACCTCTATCAAATTTAATTGGCTGACCGAAAACTCTTGAAAATTTAATACAAGGTTTATAATAAGTTAAACTTATCGTAACTAAAAAATATCGGTGATCGGTATACTCAAATTTTTTTTATACGCCCTTAAAGGTCAAATTTGTATTAAATGTGTAAAAATCACGATAATTTGCAAGTTATTTTGTAGATAAAAATTCATAGAATTTTTTCTGTTCATACTTAAGGTTCAAAATTTTAACACTAGGTTATCTATAAGCTACTCTTCAAAAATCTTTAAAAAAATTTATTCCGGACTTAGAGGAAAAAATGTTATGACTGTTTGAAATTTAAATATTTACGAAATTGCATAAAATAACGATTTATTCTCCAACCATTTTTAATATTTGTTATAATTCAAAAAGTATAAGCAGATTTTTGAAATTTCTACCAGCTGTTAAGATTGGTATTTCTTTTATGTAATATTTTTTTCAAAATATTATATTGATTTTAAAGTCACTTATAGGCATTTAAAATATTCGATTTTTTTACATTTTACTTTTATAATCGGTGATAAAATTTGGCTCCTACAAAATACTTGTAATTTAATAGAAGATTCCACAGAAGTAGTTCTTAATGTCATTCAAAAATTATTAAAATCCATGGGCACAATTATTTTTTATAAGCGTTTGAACAGCGAATATTGACATAAAATTACATGTAAAATATAATATAATGTATAATATTCTAGACTGACAAATGATATCGGTTTTTTTAAAATGCCCTAACTCAAAAACAAAAAACCGCAACAACTTGAAATTATCATTAAATCTTTATATTGACGTTTTCTATGCATGGTTAAAATTTCAAAGTATTTTGACATATTTTGACTTATTTATAGACAATTTAAATTTTCGGTTTTTCTAAATTTTTCGTTTAAAAATAAAATATACAATATTTATAAACAACATTGTATTATATTCTAGACAAACATATCATCTCCGTTCAGAATCGTTTTTCGTATACAATGATACCTATCATTGAATTCAAATTTAACAAATCCATTATAATGACCTATCCTATGAAGAGTCGCACTTCACCCCCAAGTGTACAGCAGAGCGAGGCCCATCCGGTTCTTTTTTTAATTATTATTATTAAATATGTATGCAGCTCACAAGTAATTTTTAAAGTTATCATTTAACTTTTTCTTAAATCCTTATGGGAATTTATGTTATTTGACTTAATATTTGAATTTTAGATTATCTCCGAATCACTTTATGTAGTTTTATAAAAATTCAAAATTTTGAATTTAGCAAAACCAAAAATTTATAAGAATATTGATAAATTTTTTATTTTTCATCATCAAAAATATTAACATATAATAAATATATGACATCAAATTTTCACTCAAATTTGTATTTTGAAACGATTATGTATGTTGACTTTAAAATTTATAAAAATAAATAGAACATTGTTGTTAAATAGAACAAATTGTTTGCTAATCAAAGCACTTAAAATAAGTATTTAATCAATTATTTGTAGAGAACTTTAAAACGATTCTAAAGATAATTCTAAGTATTACTAAATTCACAATAAACTATATAATTGCATAAGTGGTGGCTGTGCCCCTGCCCCCAAAAAAAGAAAAAAAAAGCGAATTTTATATAATATACGCTTTTATTATTAAGATTTATAATATTATATTATATTAGTATACTAGATATCGTTTAATTGGATTTGAATATAGCATTTGAATAAATATATCAAAAAATATTAATAAAAAAATACGTGTGATGTTTATGCCCCTCCCCCCTGAATCAAATCCTAGAGTCGCCATTGACTTGTATTTACTTAGAATTCACTCAACTAAAGTGAAGAGAAAAATAAATAAAGTATTGTACATCTGTACATTGTTTTTTAAACTTTTTTTTAATATAAAATATTTATTTTACAAAAAAATACATAAATATTTAATATTAGAATAATTTACACAATATGCATATGAAAATATTACGTACAATTATATACTATTATGATAAAAACATGATACTTTAATTTTTATTATTTTTATTTCGAAATATGGAAGTAATGCTGTTTTATAAGTGTAATTTTTAGTAAATATTTAATAATAACAAATTGTTTTTATTTTTAGTGATAATGATAATTTTGTTATAAAATCAAATGATAAATTATTTGAATCAAATACTTTTTTTGATGATGATTTTATGGATACTGAAGGTAAATATATTTGTTATTTTTATATTGAAAAATTAATGTTTAATACTTAATTTATATTCTGATTAGATGATTTTGGCGGTACAAAAGAAATAGATAATATCATTAAAATATTGTTTGAAGAAAGTATCAATGAAATTAATGGACAGTGAAATATTCATGAATATCTAAGAAATCTCAGATTCATTATATTGAAATATTTAATAATTTATAAATATTTATAATATTTTACGGATTTAATATTTATGACCTAACAGTATAATTTATTATATATAATGAAAACAATAAATATCTTAGTAGAATACAGGAAAAAGTAAGTATAGTTTAATTACATTTTAATAACATATCGATTTAACTGCCGTATTTACATGTTCGATTTCATGATTTTAATTTTTAAGTTAATATTTTTAAATGTCATTACCAAAATATGCCTTTATAAAATTTGTTTTTAATTTCATCGGGGCAAACTTTAATTTAAAAAATATGTATTCATTTTCATAAATTGTAAAACTTTGTTATTTATATTTGTTTTATTTCATATATTTTTTATAGATTTATTTTTTATACATACAACAATAACAAAAAAAGTTCAATGCAAATTTAAATTTATAAATTAGTTTATAACACGAATAAGATTAATTTTTACCATATAAATAGACATACATTTTGAATAATTTATTTAGAAAGTAAATGTTATCCAGCAGATATAAATATTTGTCCTATTTACAAATAAAATACAAATACCTTCAATTGTATACAATATAAATTGAGATCTTTATTTTATGTCAAATTAATACTTTGAATCTAAACAATGTTTTTAACAATTTCTTTTTAGGGCTGCTTTTTATAAAATTTAATAAAACAATACTTTATTGCAAAGCTGGGCAAGTTTTTTTTTCAACTAGTTGAAGTTAAGTTACTTTAATAAAAAAACTAACTAAGTTAGAAGTTAGTTTCTGAAACTGTCCCAATTTCTAACTTAGATAGTTAGAAGTTAGTTTGATGAAAATAGTATCTTAAGTTAGAGTAGAAGTTAGAAGTTAGTTTTTTTATAGATTAAAAAACCTTTTTGTTGAAATGTAAATAATAAATTTAGATACTATTTATATCTAGCCCGTCACCACGCGTGTGGGGTATTTTTTTACCCCAATATAATTGTTATGTATTCTATATTTAATAATCAAACGGTTATTTTTTAAATAAAATAAATATTCTATTTTATTAATTTTACTAATTTATAATGCATATTTACAAGAAAAAATCAAATTTTTGCGTAGGTACATATTTGTTATTATACGAGTACCTATATACTATTATTGTATCTAAAGTAGTATTATGTGATTTAATACATTTTTAATTACAATTTAAAATAAGGAAGTTTCTTTACATTATGTCAAAGCACTCTGGGCATATTTCTATTAGGTGGTCTTTACAAATAAGTTTTGCACAGTTATAATATAACTGATAACCAAAATACCATGATTGAGGAACAGCTTTTGGAATTATGGAATGAAAAAAAAATAATAATAACTAGTTAGTTTTTTTCTAACGAGTTAGATTAGACTATTTTACACATTAAATTTAACTAGTTAAGTTACAAAGTTAATATGAATTAAAACTAATTCGTTAAGTTAGAAAGTTACTTAAAAAGTAACTTTCTAACTTAACTTTAACTTTCTAACTAGTTAGTGCCTAGTTTTGCTTTATTGATAAGCCAAAGTCTAAATACCTAACCTAATATCATGGTTCTAAATTGCATGCGTATAGACTAGTAAATATCACAATCCTGGTTTGAGACAAAATATAATTACCTTAATCAAGTCATCTTTAAAGAACTTTTTAGAGTTTTCTGAACATATGATAAATACGCTTATTCTAATCTTTACTTCTTATAAGTTTCAAAACAATTGGTGTATTACTGCATAGGAAGTATGTAAAACATAATTTGCATGTATATCATTATGAAATGACAAATTAAAACACATTTTCCCTTCATTCTAAATAAACACATGTTTTGTTCATGACAATAAAGCCTAGAACTCCTTTATTGATGAACACAATAGTCTAAAAGTATGGAAGGTAGTACACTTGTGCCAGTTTCATAATTAAATATAATTTGACATTTTACTAACATTTTATTGTGAAATTAATAGTAAGAATAATAAAAATGAAGAATAATATAGGTACATATACTTAAGTATATAATATAATTTTACTGACCAAAAACAATTTTCTTATAATATATAATATTCAATACAGTGATGGAATTATGGAAAGGAAGATGGGGATTGGTCCTCTGATGTAAAATTTTAGAGCGTGTAATTTCTTAGTATATTATCTATAATTAACTACTAGTTTGACATTTTTAACTTTGTTACTGATAATTTTTTTAAAACTCAATAAGTATGACTGTATACTAATTATCAGAAAAGTAACTTAGGGAATGGTGAGGGGTATTCGATTCTTGATCTACCTATGATAGGACGTAATTTTAACATTTTCCACGGGTATTAGAAAATATCTTTAATATTTAAGTAGTCGGATGAAACAACATACCTATTAATCAATACGACTTAAAAATAAATGATTCGATTGTAGAGAAGAAACATTTTACACAAAATACATACAAAATTACATTTGAAAAATAATAATAACCATAGTAGAACCTAATGACGTTAAAAAATAGTATTATGTAGTAAATTTTTATAATTACAGAATTTGATTATACCCTATTTAAATTTCAATATATTTAAATTATTATTTTGGAATCTGTTCTAGTCAAAATACTATAAATTAATTTTGATATATTAATATTGAAACTTACTAACGAATAAATTATTAATATAATTTTTTAAAAACTTACATACTATTAACTTTAGAATTACATTTATGAATCTGTAATAAATAAAATATTATATACATTTGAATTGTCGATACTTAATAAAAATGATAAATAAGTTGTATTCGTCTGAAAATGGACTAAGATATATTATTTTGAAACAATATATAAAATATTAATTAATATACGGCTTTAAAATCTGAAAAATTATAAATCTTACATTCAAACAATCAATTTTTATTGTTATACTACGGTTGTTTTTTTCAATTTAACTAATATAATACATAAGCGTGATGTACTGCTTAAATGTGTATTATTAAGATATTAACAATTTCAATATTGGTTAGGTAATAATGTTATATCAATTATGTAAATGCAAAATAATAGATTCAAACACATAAAACCATTTATTTTTATTATTGTCAACTCGTATAAAGTTACATGACGTTTACACCTACATACATATTACGCGTGACTCGTGTACGTCACATTGCACAAAACGTGATGACTAAAGAATATTTCATTTACTTCACAACTTCTCATCAGTCTGCGTAGCCGCGTTACCACTGTTGTAGTATTCGCATTTCGAAATATTAAGCGTTTTTATTTCAATTTTATTTGAACGTCGTTGGAAGTTATTTATTGGTAATTATGTTATATTCAAAATAATTTTAAGTAGCTTAAAAATGCGTAAATAACATGTTTTTAAAAATAAGTTAATTGTATAAAATATTAAAATATTTAATAATTATTATGATCTAATGAATTTTGTACTTTCGAATTGCTACAGTTTAGCTATTGCATTTAATATAGTGTGCCTTATTCAAAGTGTTAATAATAAATTTAGACGTTTGCGGTCTACCAAATATTTATTATATCATTGATACACATTAAATTTTAATTGCTTCACATATTTAACAAATACAATTATGATGCGATATTTCGTTTTCATCAACATTCATAATATAATATGCCTATTGTCTATTTATCGTAAGTCTTTACAATACTATGACTATTTGCTATGCAATTATAAAAATTTCTCCGTAAGAAATAAAGTAAAATAATAAAGTAAATATTTGGGCAGTATGTATATATAATGTGTGTATATATATATATAAACATATCTACAAATAAAAATGTTTTATGTATTAAATAAATTAATATACAATATATTATATTTATTTTTTATTGTAATTTTAACATTAAATTATTAAATTTCAATTATTATTATTATATGTTATTTATATATGTATATATATTATTTATAATATATTATATTAGTCTATTTAATATAAATGCTTAATATAATATATTATATATATTTAATATAATACACTTTATAGGTTTTATTGGCTTCTATTGCTATGATCTAAAATCTATATTTATTATAATATATCTCAATGTAGAAAAAACAAATATACCTAAAATAGATTTTTACCGACATTCAAAATTACGAGACTTATTATTTCTACTGTCAATAAGAGTCCAATGCAATGTAACAGAAAAAAGAACATTTCGAGTTAATATTTTTCAGTATTTAACCTCGATAAATTTAAAATTATAAAGTGTAAAATAACATAATGTATAGTATAGCTTCAACATCTCACTAACCAAATTTGTGTAATTAGTGTACATGTATGGGAAAACATACAAATATCATGAATGGAGAACAAATACAAATAATATAGCACATATTGTATTGATTTTATTTCTTCTTTTGAAGTGTTTACAAAATTATGTATTCCATAATATTAGCTTTGGCATTGAATTTTGTTTTCTGATCAATAGAGTTGTATTGTTGAATACTCAATAATTTATTTAAAATATAACATTTTGGCAATAAATATTTTCGTTATCCATTAATATTATTTTTAATCATTCTACAATAGGACACTAGATAATTTACCAATATCTATTATTATTTATTTATGTTTAATGAAAATAATATTGTATAATAAAATAATAACAAGACATAAATAACCATAATATAGCCGCTATTGCGTTTGTATTTATTGTTATAAATTTCTTATGTTAGATTAACATAATAATATTTTTCGAATTATATAATATAATTTTAAAACTAACTATTAAATTTAACTTAACTAACTATTAATTAACTTAACTTAATTTAACTAATTATTTAGAATTTCGTTTTTGTCGTAAAAATGGCTTTTGCTTATTTAATTTTGTTGATATTTGAAATATATTTAAATTTATTTGAATAGGTATTAATTAAAATATTGTTTAAAAGATTTTTTACAATTTTACTAATTTTTAAGTAGAGGAGTATTGCAGGGATTTGAAAAATACAGTATTTTAATTGAACAGAGTTCACTTGAAAATTTATATTAAAGATTTCAATCCTTTACGATAAAATTATTTTCTTTAATATATTAATACAAAATATATATTTATTATATAAACCCATATATGTCTTGTAATATAAACTCTATAGACTATGGTCTTTATGTTCTCGTTTGTATTATTACCTAGGTAAACCACAACTTTACAAACACTGAATTCAGTAGTAATGTATCTATTATATTTTATCATGTCCCACTTCAAAGTTCTAAAGTTAAAATAAATATAAAATTCACAAAATTAATCAACTACGCTATATTAATTTTAATTTTTAGACATCGATATAAAATCAACCTGGCAAAATTTTCTGAATTTATATTTTTTGGTTGAATAGTTCGTGGTTGGTATATATACTATATCATACAATTTTCATGGCACAAAACATAATTATATTTATTTTATTGAAGGATATATGTTGATATAACATGGAAAAAATTAAATACAAATTTTAAGTTTGTTTCCAACATAAAAATTTAAAAACTTATTGCCACTATCAAGTACCTACAATTGGTACAATCTACAAACAAATGATGTATTATTTGATTTAATAAGCTGCCATAAAATGTTTTTATATATAAAAATTCTATAGAATATTTACTAACCATAAGTTTGTTAAATAATACGCAACGTATATATCTCTTTCAGCTTAAACCTACACTTTTGTGTATAATAAAGCAATACACCTATAGCCTTAAATAATTTTATAGTAATATTATTTTATTCCTGATCTACACATTTGAGTAGCTACATCAATATTGTCTTAAAGACCTGAGATATTGTGTTCACAACATTTAAATTCTTTATATATATATATATATTACATCATTATAATCGGCGGAGTACGATTGCGCGTGAAATTGGGTGTGACGTTGCCAAATGTATTACGTAAATAATAAAAAATACAAAAAAGTTAATAATTCAATATTTAAATTAAATAAAAAATACAAAAAGTTAAATTAAATAAAGTTTAATTAATTAATTAAATTTACGTAAATAATATTTTAAACCCCCGATACCTATTTCCAACTATGGTCAAATACTTAAGTAAATTTTCTGGTGTTTTATTGTTTACATAATGTTTGTGTTCATTTTCTAAATTTTCAATTTTCCTTGATTCTTCCTTCGATTTTGGTTTGATTATACCTTTGGAAATGATTAATAATTTGGTAACTGTTTCTGCCTGAGTTTCCATAAGGGTAGTTATAATATTCATTCTTAATGATGGGAAGTTTGTCTGATATCGGCAAAAATAAGTAATGAATAATCTACTATAATCTACTATGGTATCGTACGGATTTACCAACATTGCTTAAAAGTTAAAATAATATAGCGCGCAAAATCGTACGCTTAAAAAGGTACCGCTGATATGGACCGCGCGCAATCGTATCGCACCCCTTATAGTATTGTAGACCTGAAAACAATTATTAGAAATATAATTTGAAGATCAGGTTAGCATAACACTTACCATCACATTTGTGTAGGATAGATATCAAAAATAATAATAATTATTAAAATTCATATTTTATACTTTAATATAACTATAATTTTTTCTTAAATTGTTTATTTCTTATATCAATTTAAAGTTTTTAATAAAAAAATAATACAAAGAAAACAAATCATATCAACTTTAAAATAATTTTTTCACTTTAGAACTTATAATAAAACAGTACCTACCTATACTGAATTAATTTTTATTAAAAAAAAAAAAAATCTATTAAATATGATTATATTTTTATTAATTTTTATGAAAACTAGTAAAATAGTTGTTTTTTGCTGTAAGGCATAAACAAATATTACATTTTGTACATTTTACCCTCGTTCTAATTTTGTAATTTTACATCTTACTACAATTTACTTACTTCGGGTCAATGTTCAAATCCGTTTTTTACCTTTTACCTCAGTATCTGAATCATCGCCACTCTCACAATCTAAATCTAAATCACTTAATGTTGCCAATTGTTCAATTAAACTTGCACTTAATTTTGCACGACACAAAATTAATATTTAAATTAAAAAAATATTTAAAATTATTTTGATGCAGAAATAAGCATACGTAGAACACACAAATTTGTAGGTTAACAATACAGCATTATTCACGCGAATGGTAAACAACAATTAATATTTGACAAAGAAATTCAGAACGTCGTTGGATTTTAATATAAATCGATATGTATTACGATAGCATATGTTAAATACGAGTTACTTATGACTAGGGTAGAGGACTTGTAGCTCTAAAAAATCACCAAATATGCATTTAAACATACAAAATATGCACTTAAAAATAAAAAATATGCATTTTAAAATGAATATCTTTGAACAAACAATAAGAATTTTTCTTTATAATTAATTATTTGAATTATGACAGTCAACAGGTGTCCCCGTGGCCCGTAACAATATCTTGTGTTTATCTGTCTATAAAAATAATTAATAACTCAACAATCAATCTAATCGGTAACTCTCAAGAGTCGAGACGTATTTCTAGTAAAAACATGGGTCTGGGAAAAAACAATAACCATATTAATATTATGATCAAAATTTAAAATAATTTAAAATTCAACGTTAATTTGGTTGTATAAATAAATAAAAACGTCGATGAAAAAATATTGAAAAATGATAAATTATTTAAAATATGCATTTAAAAGTATTAATTGGAAGAAATATGCCCTAAAAACAAAAAAAAAAATGCAATATGCTTTTATATACACAATCAAATTTCAAAACTAGCTTTGTAGAAGCATGAAATGTATTTATTTCGCACTCTGCTATTTTTGTGATTGTACAAAATAAATATGCAAATATTATAAGTCCATTGCCCTACTTATGACCATTGAAAATGTACTATACAGGGACTGGATTAATAAGAAATGAAAAAAAAAATATATATACTAAATTATAAATAGAAAATTCTGGGAGCATACTGGTTGGTTATCGGTTAGGTGACCATATATTTTTCTAGTCGAAACGTGACAAAAAAAAATATATATTTTTTTAAATATTTATATTAAAAAAATTATGTACTTTGTAGTATTATGGTTTTAAGGGACAAAAACATTAAAATTTATTAAAAATATTTTTTTTTGTTTTTTATATAAAAAAAAAAAGTCCTCTACGTAAAGAAAACTGTTAACGATTACTGTAAAACTGAAATAATGAACTATGAAAAATAATTTTTTGTTTGCGCTGATATTGGGGTATTAAAACATATTAGGTTAATACGTCCATATTAATACATCGTTCATCGCAATAGGTATTTTTATATTTTATTAGTATAATTATATTCCAATACACCCAATACACAGCCTCGATTCCGTATGTCAACCGTGCAATAATTCAGTATACACATGTTACATGCACACATAATAGTTAAATGCAATAAAAACAATAACTCATTGATAGGTTAAAATCGAATAACGGTACATTTTTGTGTCCCGAAAATTTTCCTGGGGGCAACGGGACGAAGATGCGAAAAACGGGACAGTCCCATTCAAAACGGGACGTATGGTCACCTTAGTTATCGGTTACGTACACAATCATGTAGTATAGGAACGAAACCAATATCATATTTTATAAAAATAATACAGTATTTTAAATTTAACCTATTCATTTGTGTAGGGTAGTAAACAATAAGAACTAAAATACAACTCAGGCTCTGTATTTAGTCAATACGCAATATTAACACAATATTAATGCAATATTAATGCGAACCTATTTTTTAATTATTTTAATTGGTTGAATACTTTTAGACACCTCAATACTGAGGCAGCGGCGCTTGTATTCCAACACGCACTTTTTGAAGCTATATACTCTTTTGTTCCTCAAAAAAACATAAGCACCTCCCATAATTTCCCTTACTGGTTCAACAAAGAACTCAAAACCCTTGGTTGGAAGAAAAATAAAGCTCATTCAATTTATATCAAAAATAAAAGTAAATCAAATTATGAAAAATTCTCCTTGTTGCGTGCTCAATATAAATCTCAGCCTAAAATTGTTTTTCATGATTTTATACACCGGTCAGAAAGTGTAATTATAAGTAACACGAAATATTTTTGGAACTGGGTTAACTTTCATACTAAGTCTCATGGTATACCCAATTCTGTATTCTTAGGTTACACTATTGCTAATAATGTTGTGGCTATTGCTAATTTATTCTCAAAATATTTCTCCTCTGTATATAACACTTCACCCGTTCATTCAACTGATGAACCTTACATCTCCGCCTCTACTTATCAATTCGATCATATCATCCCAGGGGCGGAGTGGCTCAACAATTCTTACCGGGCAAACAGATATTTTCAGGCTACTTTTTCAAATTTAATTTCTTACCATTTATTATCTCTCACAGGATACTTGAGTAACTGGTATCGTCAACAGATATATATAAGCTATAGTTAATAAGCTGTATGCATTAGAAAATAAGTTGTACTTAACTAGTAATCTGTAACAATAAATGGCACAATTTTTACAAGTAGAGTTGCAAGGTTTTAATTGATTTTCTAAGTCTTCCTATTCTCACGATTTGCTGAAATTCAATAGTTCATCTGAGAGTTAATTTCTTATTTCTTTAAGATTATCTCCATCATCACATTTTAAAAATGGCTTTAATTTTTTAGCCAATGTTAAAAACGCATTTTCAGGCACATCATTAAGAGGGAAATTGTTTGGAGATAAAAGTGATAGATCAAAATATAAAGAATTATTATTTACAAATCTAATAGTCATGCTATTTATTATCGTATCTAATACTACATTATATACTTCAGTTGTATATTTTTTTCAGGGGTAACATTGGTAGCAATTAAATACAATTCTATTTTTATGATATTTTATTTGAACGATTATTTCACGATTATTCTAATATTTGTTAATTATGATTATTCAAATAAAAAATTACTTGACTAATATGCAAACATAGTTATTTAATTAATTTTTAGTAATTTTATCGTAGTTATATGGTTGATATTTTGGTAATTAAAATATTTACATATTAACAAACAATAGTTGACAAGGCATTATATTTTAAGTTCAAGGTTGTATATCTTCTTTTATTTAGAATAAATAGAAAAATACTATAAATGAAACAAATATAGAACTATCTAATCGAAAAGAAGAAACTAGAAAGTGAAGAATTCGAATTAAACCTCATATGCTTTTATTGATATTCTAATTTTTAAGCGAGTTGCGAGAATTTTAAAGTTTTAATATTTTACATAACAATAACTCACTTAAGAATTAAGATATAAATAAAAGCCTCTGAAATTCCTTAGATAATATTATTACCTTTAAGTTTGATAATAGGTAAATTGATTGTAATATTAAAGCTAACAGCATAAAATTGAATCTGCTAAACGCAAATTTGCAATGTCTTACGTTCGTAAGAAAGAGATAACAGATGTGGGTATGACGTCCTCTTAAAATTTAGTATTATTATTATTTAGCATTTTGTTCGAAAATTATTCAAATACATTTTTATTCGAATAATTATAAAAAGTAATCATTCAAATAATTTGAAAATATGTTTATTCGAAAAATTTTTTATTCCAATTTATACTTATTCGAATAATTATCTAGATAATACCAGCTGATCCCGTGCACTTCGTTGCTCGTTAAATATACCAAATCTATATGACTCTAACTTTGTTCAACTCGTTATTTAATATTCGGTGGATGATGTTCTAGATTTATCTTAAGTTTTCTCTCCGGAATAAAAATTCTGATTCACAGCAGTATATTATCAGGTAGGCAATCTACCTGCGGTAGATCGCAGACCTAGTGCTGTTTGTACGTACCTTAGTGTATGATTTAAATCTAATAAAGTATCAAAGTTATACCAAGTTTGACATAATAAGGTAGATTAATATAATCAATTAATACATAATCCGAACCTAATCTTAACATATTAAAATCCGTAGTATAGAATTGTATTGTTGGCCATTTGCATTAGTATTACGAACTATTTCTGTTGCTCTGAACGATGTCATTTGAAAACATGAATTAAATATTCTAATTGACTTCAGGAACACGTTAAAATCTGGATCTGTACCGATAAGTAAACCGTTCAATGGTTCAGGTGGTGTTTCAATTTCAGGTAGTTGCATCTTTCCTGTCGCACAACACATCCAGACTGGCTCATTTTTGAATTTGAGAGCATAGTAGTGCGGGCATTCCTTGTCTATAGCAAAAATTACTACTTTTGAATGAGCATAATATTCAATATCGGGCTCATACTGGAATGCTTGACGCAGGAATGAATCAGATATAAATGTTCGATGTACCTGTTGGCGTAGTTGGTCATTTGCTCTGCGTGAGTCAACTACGAATCATTCGCACTATCGGATTGGCATTGTTCGTCTGTTATTTGCGCTCTTCTATTTCTCATGTTTGTAGTTGCATTTGTTCTACGACAAAAATTGGCATTCTGGCGTCTTCTTGGCATTTTTAATGACACAAACAAATAGAAAATATTCAAAGTACTTATTTATGTTTTTTTTTTTTTGGTTACCTTGCAACGTCGGGTAATTCATTATATTAACCACTAATAAATAAATATTATTCTCAAATCTTATAACCCCCATAGCAACCATTTATAAACAAAAACAAAAATTTCTATCGTAAATCTCAAAATTCCTTTTTGACCACCTCCCGGGGGTGGAGTTAGGTCCATATATAAACCCTATAAACCCGCTCCACGACATTCTCTATTATTTAAAAAAAAAATCAAGATAATCAGCCCAGCCGTTCTCAACTGATGTAATTTCGAATTTTTTTGTCTCCATTTTTATATATATAGATTATTTTGCCCAACTCTCCATACTACAATACGTCAATACCTACCTTTGAAATCAGTGCCGTGCCTAGCACAATCAGCGCCCGGTGCGAAGAATTATTTCTAGCGCCCCCACCCCCTCTACGAAATATTTTTATACTTGTAAAAATATTAGGAAAGAGCCGGAAATAGAATCGTCAGATTTACCTTATTTTTCAAATTAAACATTTTTGTCGACATGTACATTGTACAAACACATCTAAAGATGATATGTAAACACGGAGAGAGCCTTTTTTGAATATATTTTGTGAATAATATTGACAAATGCAATAGTATTAATAATTATTATACATTCTATTTTAACTCAGAAATTCATCAAATCTGTATATATAATATAATAGTTATAACTTATAAGTATGAAATAGTATAAACATGTTATTAAAATAGGTGATAATGTTTGAAGTTAACAGTATTTAAGTTAATATGTTAATCAAAATAAAAAATCGCATCACTGAGTTAATTAATTTTATTTAGGTTACAAGTATTAAAAATGTATATTATCTTAATTCTTAATTTAATATTACTAAACTTTTGAATGGATTTATAGTAAATAGTCTTAATAAAATACTATAATAATTAAGTTTTTAAAATATAATAAGTACTTGACTTGATTTCCATAAACTTATTTTTCGAGATTTGATCGATGCGAAGTTTTCAATAACATCATCAAAATTGATAGTTTGTGTCATTTTATTTTCTATTGACAGTATAGCAAGATTCGATAATCTTTCTTGAGTCATGGTTGAACGGAGATATGTTTTGATTAGTTTAAGTTTACTGAACGATCTTTCCCCAGATGCAACAGTTACAGGAAAAGTAAGTAATAGTCTGTAAGCGATAATTAAATTTGGATACACTGAGCTTAGTTCATATGTTTTTATGCCATTTAATATGTCTAAATAAGTTGCCATTTTTAAATTAGGTATAATTGCTTCTCCTTGATACTTAAAACATTCAATTTTATTCAGTAATTCACTATTCAGGTCTGAACTATATTTTAAAACTAGATCAGCAGCGTGTTTTTTAAGATCTTCAATCGACAACGTATTAAGATGGAACCCAGAAAGAAATTCAAAATCGTTAGCAATGTTCGACAATGCTTCAAAACGCCAAGATATTTGTGAAATTAAAGTGTCCATAACTTGGTTGTACTCCAATTTAAGTTCCTGTTGTATAGTAAATGTCGAATCAGATGCTTGTTCACCACTCATTTTCTTAATTGTTTGTGGCCTTTTAGATTTAAATATTGTTGAAATATCAGCTTCATTACATACATTATTTGCTAAAAGATTAATATTTTTTGATTCCTCATTTCGCATTTCTTCCAAAGCATTTTTTAAGCCCATCACAATTTTTGATGCATTAGAAATAGAAATATTTGATTTTTGCAAGGTAATATTAACTCTATGTACGTGATTTAAAATTGAGTCTCACATAACCAAAAGATAAACAAACTCAACATTAATCAAACCAAGTAGACTTTGAGCACCGAAGACTCCATCTCCAAATTCTGAATTTTCAGATATGTGTTGTAATGCTTGTATAAAATATTTCAACTGAGTAAATAATGAATGTACAGCATTATACTTCGATTCCCAACGTGTATCACTATGAGATTTCAATGTACATTTTAAAAACTGAGATACTATGTTCCAACGAGCAGTCGAACTAGAAAAAAAATTAAATATACTTTGTACTGTTCCGAAAAAAGTTACCATTCTGACTGAAACTCGAGATGCATGGGCTCCAACCAAATTTAGACTATGCGCAGTACAAGGAAAAAATTGTGCATGTTTATTTATTTCCTGTAATCGAGATTGGACACCTTTAATTTTTCCAGCCATGTTGGCACCATTGTCATAACCTTGACCGCGACAATTTTTAAATTCTAATCCATCTTCGGAAAGTTTTTTTAAAATTTCTTCAGCTAACCCTTGGCCTGTTTTTTTAGTTGTAGTTATAAAATCGATAAAACTTTCCTCAATTGTATATTTATCATTGGATTCAACTACATAACGAATAATTTGAGTCATTTGTTCTTTATGTGAAATGTCGGGCGTTGAATCAAAAATTATGGAATAATATTTAGCTTCTCTGATATTAGAAATTATTTTTTCTCTGACAGAATTACCAAGTAAGCAAATGAACTCATTTTGAACTTTGTTAGATAAATAAGTAGTTCTTCTATTGGAATTTGATAAATGTTGCGCAATAATAGGGTTGTAATTACTAATTAGTTCAATCAAGTTTAAAAAAATGCCACAATTAGATTTATTTATATCATTACTGGAACCTCTAAGAGCCAAATTATTAACACAACAAAAACGAACACAATCAAGGATAATTTTTAAAATTTGTTTCGACCTTTCTTTTTCATTTAAAATTTCTTTTTGTAATTCTTTATCGATTGTTTTCCCTTCTCTTAAACGTTTTTCAAAACTTTTCCATGTAAAGACATTAGATTTATGATCAAATGTATTTTCGTGGTCAGGAATTCTCGGACTAAGTTTTCTCCAGTCATTAAATCCAGTTTTAGGGTCTGTAATAAATGCCTTACTCATTTTTTGTGAAGGAAATAGCATACAGGGAAAACAATAAATAGATTTTGTAACATCACTATACATTAACCAATTTCGTTCAATTTTATCTCATGGGAGTGTTTTAAAAAACCAATCTGCTGAAAATTTTCTTTGCTCAAAATTTTCTGAATAGGAAAAATCTGAATTTTTACCTTGTTCTGGTCCGTGTTCTATTAGAAGTGTTCTAATTTTATCATTGATAAAAGGCCAAGAAGACGGATCATTGAAATGTAAAGGTTTTTGCACAATATTTTCCAAATTATTATCCAAGGAAGTGGAGGGTATTGAATTTATGAAATCCGAAACGACCGAAACATTATCTTTATTTGTTGATGTTTGTTTAGACAAATCATTTCCTACATTAATGGAAAAGTCTACATGATCTTCCTGATCCTGAGAGTCTTCAGGGTGTAGAGAATTAATAAGTGGTAAATCATTGGATAATTCCGTTCTACTAGTATTATCTTCTAATGATTTCGACAAAAATAATTTCATTTGCTTAGACAACTTATCATTATTCTCCAATTTTCGTTTTTGAATTTTTCTATTCATGGCACCAGATTTTTTTGGGGGGCCCATTTTAGTCTTAAATAAATAAATTGTTCATTATTTTTTATAAATCTATTAAACTTAGTATCTGGGTGAGTAGGGGGTGTGTGTATAAAAATTAACACATTTTAAATTTTTCTTTTAATAAAATATTTTTATTTAAAGCAATTCTTAAAAATGAATTACTCTTTTAAGATAAATACTGTGAAACAAGACAATTTAAGGCTCTTGCATCGGAGCAAAAAAGAAAAACGAAAAAAATACAAACAAATATATATAGTGTATAGGCTAATTTTATTCGTTATACGGGTTACGGAAAAGGCACGTATTATATTAATTAAATTAATTAGGGCGGACGGCGGTCAGGTACACGCGTCAAAATTTACAAAGTATAATAATTCAGTTAATACCTACACGCAAAAAAAAAATTACCACAATACTTACTTAATTTTTAATTTTGTAGTTATAACTAAAAACATTTGCTTTTTTTGGTTCAATATGAAACTAAATTTAATTTCAAAACTATTTTGAACTAACACTAAACAAAACTTATAACTAAAACAGCATGTTATGATTAAACAGCATGTTAATATCTGATTATTATTATTATCTGAATAAATATGTTATACAATTATAACTATATATGAATATGAGTATCTATAACATTTATTGTTTTGAGTGATTTCATTGTAAAAATTATAACAGTTAAAAAGCAAAATTGGTTTTAGTCATAAGTAAAATTAAATCAAATAATTCAATATCATGGACACCTATTGAGTATCATACTAAACCGGTGTCATTTATTTACAAATTTTTATTTGTTCAATTAAACGAAAAGTAACTTACCTTTGAGGCTTTAATGAATAATTGTTTCCTGATGAAAAATATGCACTATGACGTAAACACAGTACGCCTGAACACTAGATATCATGGGTTCAAAAAAAAATCGTACAACTCCTTCCAGTCGTTGTTATATGTCGCAGTCTATGTTATGATATTAAGTCTATATTTATGTTATTAAATGAATTTTATCAAGTAACAATCATAATAATATAGTTGTTATCGACGACGGCGATCAGCGACGTCGTCATTTCGGGGAAAAATAAATACTAACGCTAAAAATAAAAACACTATATTCGTCAACCGGTAGGCAATCAATGCAATGCTAATTATGTCGAGATAGTGGTGTTCGACGAGAAAAAAAAAATGAATTAATATTGAGTATTTTAGTAATATTACTTAGATTATAAAAATGTATTTGGCGCCCCGGTGGTCGATGGCGCCCGGTGCACGCGCACCTCTTGCACCCCCCTAGGCACGGCCCTGTTTGAAATATGAATTAATTTTTTCACACTTTTGCCCAATCTCAGACAGGAGCTTTTTATTTTTCTCTTGTTCCCTCTCATGTCCTCCTTTTCGTTTGTTCTCGTTTTTGGAATTTTTATCCATATTGAAAATAAAAAACAAATCGAAAATTGCACATTAACTTATTAAAAATTTACGGTTTTGTTTGGATTTATTCTGTATTGATCGTATTATTGCAGATTATACAAACTATAATATAACTATAATATAAACTATAATATATATTTTACGAAAATAACCTGTGGTATTTGGTATTATTAAATAAAAATGCAAGACTGTGATGACATTTACAACCATAGTCATATACTTTGTGGTTTTGTGTCAATTACAATATAATATACCCCGTTTGAATAACTATTTATAGATTGTGTGTTTACTTGTCTATTATAATAATAAGACTACCGATAATAAGAAAATGAGTTATCGCAACATCGAGTATTTACAAATTAATAATTGGTGGTTCACATATCACATTGTAAATTTGTTTTCGTTGTTTTTACAGCCATCAAAAATAGCTAAATATTTTAAATATTAATTATTTTCATCACACCAGGACCAGGCCTTTTCTTATATAAGCAAGCCAGGCCACCGGGCATTGCCCCGGTTGCCCGGCGGGCCACTCCGCCCCTGCCTCATTCCCAATAAATGTAGTTTCTCTCTTAATGAGGTATCTAATGGTCTACGGACACTTATAAAATGTAGGTCTCCCGGCCCAGATTGTGTTTCTGGTTACTTTTTAGCAAACTTAGCCAATTCTATAGCTTATCCCATACTTATCTTATATAACAAATCACTTGAGGAAGGGGTATTTCCATCCATCTAGAAAACAAGCTCTATCACCCCAGTTTTCAAAAAAGGCGATAAATGTAACGTCAAAAATTATCGCCCCATCTCTGGTCTAGTACAAATTGGTAAATTGTTAGAAAAATTGGTTCTAGCTTAAATGATCAAACCAATCAATAACATTTTAGACAATAGCCAGCATGGTTTTAGGCCGGGGAGGTCCATCTAACTTGTAATTTATCGCTGCAAAATTTCATACTCAACGCTTAATAATTGTCAAGTGGATGTAATTTATACCGATTTTGCGAAAGCCTTCGACCGTATCGATCATGAATTATTGATTATTATATTGGGTAAATTAGGGTTTAGTCATCCATTGTTATCCTGGTTTAAATCTTATCTCACAAACAGGACTCAGTTCACCCAAGGCTTCTATTAAAATACGGTCCCGGTCCCATCTGGTACTCCCCAAGGAGGTCACTTATCGCCCATACTATTCAATTTATTTATAAACGGACTATCACTTGTTCTTAAAAAATTCCAAATTCTGTTTTTTGCAGACGATTTAAAAATATTTCCTCGTATTTCCTCGTTTGAGGATTGCCTAGTTCTACAAGATGAATTAAATATCTTATCTATATGGTGTTATAACTGGGGCATGTGTCTCAATACTGATAAGTGTTACTCAATGTGTTTGTACAGATCCCGCAGGCATATAACCTATACGTACTCTATAAATGATGTCCAACTTAGAACAGTCTCTTCAATTACAGACTTAGGAGTAACTTTAACCACTAATTTAAATTTCCGTGATCATATTGAGAGTGTTGTGAAAAAATCGTTGAAAGTTCTAGGATTTATTAAGCGCCATTCATCTGAATTTAAAAACCTTAGATCATTCAAACTCCTGTATTCTGCATTAGTCAGATCTATTCTCGAATACGGGGCTCCTATCTGGAATCCATACACCAAAACCGATATCGAATTCATTGAACGCGTTCAAAATAGGTTTTTAAAAATCGTAGCCTTTAAATTTAATTCGACCATTGAAAATCATGATTATACACAAATCAGATATTTTCTTAACATTCCAGCCTTATCCTCCAGACGTGATATAGCAGATATATCTTTTATATATAAGTTAATTAATGGTATCACCGATGATCATGATCTTTTAAATTGCATCCCCTTTACTATTCCAGCCTACAATAACCGTTCCACATCTTTGTTTTACATTCCAGTATATAGCACAAACTATTTAAAAAACTCACCTATTCCTAGGGCTATGGCTCTATGCAATAAACTTTCGACGAGAGTTGACTTTTTCTTCTCTCCCTTAAAGGAGATAATAAATGCTCACATGAACAATGTGAATACGTAATGCTGGGTTTGCCTATCAATTTAATACTATTTTTCCTTTTTAATTTTTTGTAAACTTTATGTACCTATAAGATATTTATTGTATGTAATATTGTATTTCTTTTGTATTTGTACTCAAACTTTACTATCTGTACTATTGGGCCTCCGCCCGTTTTATTCTACTGAATAAACTATTATTATTATTATTATTATTATTAAAAGACCGTTAGTTTGGATCCTCTTTTAAATTCGTCACTGATATTAATTGTAATTGTTCAAAATTGCATACGCATTGCTCAACTAGTTTTTAAAAAAAATATGTTAATTTTATTATAATTTTGGTTTTAGCAATGTATTTGAGTAATACCTCAATACCTACTTTTATTTCAAGTAATAAAAATATACTTGAATAAAAAAAATTGGAGAAGTTTAAACTATGATAAAAAATCTGTCTTTTTAAAAAAATGAAGTAGGTACCTACTATAGTAGTAAAATCTCATTGATGAAATCAAAAAACCTTTTAGTAACAAAAAAAATAAAAATATCTGTTAGATAGGTTATGTTTATTGTCACTTTATATGATTTTAAAAGTATTTAAAAATATTTAATACTTAAAATTGTAAGTAAGTAATTTCATTTTATTTTAAAATATTTTATTAAACACTAAATAGTTAAAGTATTTATAATAATCGACTATAAATTATATTTAAATACCGATACGCTAAAGTATTAAAATATTACTAGAAACAAAGCCTACTAGTTAAAAGTTAAATTAGTTTAACTAGTTAAAAACTTTCCCATTTTGAAAAACAGTGTTGGTAATTTAATCAATTAATAATTAATAACTGTAAATCAATAAATAATATTTATTAATTTATTTATTTATTATTATTATTATACGGGCCAAGCCCAATTACATGCATTGTATATTCTATTGATTATTCTATAAATATAATTTTCAATATTTTTATTGATTTATATTCCGACCTTTTCTCAGTATCTTACAATAACATTTTAATAATTGTTTTCGTCAATGTTACATCGTTCGTTATGTAATTGGATCGATATATAAGCTTGTCGTCATGACTTGCCGATTAAATATTCATATTTTATCTTAAAATATCTTTAAACAGAGATAATTACACAAATTAATGATTTGTTTTATTGCCTCATTTACCAAATAAAATTGTTTAATGATACAACTAGAGCTTGACAAGTTTGAATTACGTTTGTATTTTACATATTGTATTTTAAATTCCGAGAATTCATAAAGTTTATAATCAATCTATATAATTTTAAACATTCATCATTAATAACTATCTAATGATACAGTTTTAGTTTTGTACGATCCATATTTTTTTTTAATCAAAATTTACTTATGTTTAAAAAAAATTACTACACTACAAAAGTTAAGTAATAATTAGATTTATATAATATTTTTATGTAAATATCTAATTTATATTTTATATCTACAAGAGGTGGACGATGATAAATTAAATGTCTCTATATTTATACCGATATTATAATTAAGAATCGAAGTCGAAATATTTTTTATGATCTTGTATAAAATATATCGTTATAATAACTCTTCATGGCAATAGATATTATTGTAAAATATAAAATATTATCAGTATTATTATTAATATTAATATTATATAATCAGTTGTCGATCGAACGTCGTACAGTGCGCGTCGTCGTATCCGTTCTCCGAAGTTTTGTATAATTCATTTAAATAAATTGTTTTAACTATTTTATATACATGTATTTTTATATTATTAGTTATTATAAATATAATGTATCATTTTAATAAATACTTACGATAAAAAGTATTTTTTTTTTCGTTTTATTTGTAATTATTACAAACTGAAATTAAACATGATATTATAATATGACAACGATGCTTATTGAAATTGAACAGTATTTACTTAAATATTTAAAAACTATTATAAGCTATTGAGTATTGGTCTATAAAGTATCGAAATAAAAAATGTAAATATTTCCCAATTCTTATTTCTATTATGTAATGAATCAAAAAAATTGGATTAATTAACCTCGTATTGTTTGTTGGATAACATTATAATTAAACACAATCCAAGATGTGGTAGCCTGGATTAATAAAAATTATAAGAGATAGGATTTTAGAATGCTTTAACCTGACTATTATAAATATAAAAATATATGTTCTATTATGAATTAAGAAGAGTTGGAGTGAGCTCAGATCCACTAAACCTACCAACTATCCCATATTTTTTTGATAAAATATTAAAATAAATCCTAACCTGTATTTTGCTAATAAACAAATTACTCTTCAACTATGTGTATTTAGAAGATGAAAGTGCACTGAATGAATAAATACGTAAGGTTAGGTGAATTTAAATTCATTTAAAATTAAATAAGCACAACATTTTTTTTGATTTATTAAATTAAAGAAATTATAATTGTACTTCATAAATATGGGTATGGTCGAATGACACTTATTTTAGTCGAATTGCACTTGGGTTTGAAAAAAGTAATGGTCGAATTGCACTCGGGTAAAAAGCTGGTAGCGGTCGAACTGCATTTGGGCTCAAAAAAGTATTTCAATATAATTTTAATAAACGATAGTCTCGGCCTCGTTCATTTTTAATAATTTTAAAATTATTTTCATTACACAGCGACGTTAAAAGGTTTACTAATTGTAGTTTACATGGGTCTACACGGTATACAATATTTTTATTGATAACTATTTATTATCCAGTTAGGTTAGATTCTTTTGTCGATTTTTGGCGACAATAATATTATCTGCGTTATCTAAATGGCATGAATTAATAAATAATGCCACAGATTTTGCCGATTGGTATAGGTCTTTAACCCCAATAATTTTTTCTCAGCCATGGTTAAACAAACAATTATTAGCTAGGTCTCATATTGTTCGGTTTTCCAGATTAGGACATAATCTCCTTCCCGCACATGCCTTCCACCTCGGCCTAAACGACTCTCCCATGTGCACTCGTCACGTCGAGGAAGCTATTTGCGACTTTACTCATATCCTCGTCAATTGTCCATCACTCCATAGTTACTCTATTATGCAAGAATAATATCTTGTCAGTAGATTCACAGATAGTTCTAAAATCCTTCTCAAGAGCCATTGTTTTTATTATTTTAAATTTTATTCAAAATGCTGGATTCTTAATTTGATCTTCATTTAGCTAATTCAACAAATGTATTTATTAATTAATTAATTTATTTTTCTTTATTTTTTATTTTTATCTACTTTTTGTAAATTTTTTTTTTATTTTTTCTGTTTTTATTCTTGTTTTCTGATTTGTCATAGTTTATCTCAATGAATTGTAATTGTTGAGATGTAGTAATTTTTATAATTAGAAGCTAATAAAAAAAAATTAAAATAAATAAATAAATAATGTTATGAAATAAGTACGCCGTAGCGTTCTTCAATAGAGAGATAAGATTCGTAATATTTTTAACGGGTTTTCCATTTACCTCTTTTTTGAACGAGTGTAGTTCGACTTTTTACCCGAGTGCAGTTCGACCATGACCTTTTTTCAATCCAAGTGCAATTCGTCCATTTATTTGTAGGTAATAAGTGCAATTCAACTATCCCGATAAATATTACTTTTTTAAACATCTTATTGAAGCTTAAGTCTGCCGGGGCATTGTGTCCTTTAATGTGACTCTACTTCAGAAAACTTGACATACGTTAGCCACACTCTACATGACTCAGCGCATTTTACAATAAAAAAAAGATCTTTTATAAATGCCGAAGTGCGATTATTAATGCTCTTATTTGCTGGTATATAAAATAATTTTTATATAATAATACATTCAATTATTATGATCAACTTATTATTATTGTAACTAATTTAATGTATAATTTTTTTGGCCTAGTTTGATTATTATAATATGTAATATTTTAATATTATTTAATGAACAATATTTTAATTGTAACTGTAGAATAGATTGCGTCCATGGATAAAGTAATTCTGATCTAAATAATTTGATAATAAAATTACTGATAAATTTAAAATAAATTGCTTAACAGTAATATCTTAATTGTATTCAATTTTCATATAAATAATCTTTTAATAAATTGTTATTTGTTATGATAAATATTTAAAATTGTATTACGGTATGGATTTTATGTAATTGATGATTACATACATTTATGCATCATATTAACTGTGCATATCATTACAATTTAATAACTTGCGTAATATTTGAATTTAATTTTCGATTATTTTAAGGTATCAATTATTATATCCATTGATTCCCAAGTAGTCAATTTTTCTTACTATTCTGCAAATAAACATTTATTTTTTAATTTATATTATTATATATTTATATTATTTATATTATTATTAATATTATTTTTTATTTTTAGTTGAGTGAACCATTTGATACTTTAAGTCGCAAATATGGAGGTTGGTGACATATTCAAAAATAAAAATATGCAAAACATGTTTGCTCAGTTAGGTACTTTTGTTGACAATAAATTTATTCCATCAGATGATTGTTATAGTAAGTAATGTACTACTATTTATTTTTATTTGCGAATTTAAATTGCCTATAAATTATTGTAACATTATTACCAAAGTTGATTGTACAAGTAAAATACATATCAGTTACAGTTTATATCGTCGAGAAAATTACATTTCTAAAATGTATAAATAAATAAATTTCTTAATTACATAAGTTAATTCATATTATTTTACATCAATTAAATTTTAAATATTCGTTGTCATAATTTGTATTACAAACGTTTATTTTTTGAAAAATGTGCAGTGAAATATGTAGTTAATCAATTAAATAAATGTATTTACATTATTTTTTTAAAAAAAAAATAATTATTAATATTTTCTATGAATATCCAATTATTAACGGAATACGAACTATAATTTATATTTTAATATGTTTAAATTAGTCAAAAAGGTTTTTAATTCACTTTGCGTTGAGAAGAAACATTTTTATAATTCCATTTTAAAAAATAAATCATATTTTAAAATGGTTTTTAAAAAATGTGATCAATTTAAATAACCAAAAAAAAAAAAAATCGTAAAATATTTATTCGTATATTTTAATACTTATTGATAACAAATATGTTATCTATTGTTATTCTTCTTACGTAAAAATAAAAAAAACTTTTTCATAATAATTGAATAATATTTTCCAATTGAAAGAGCACCACACACGAATTTAAACAAATACATTAATTGTAATAAATATTTAATTTTATGTTTAATAACTAAGTATTAGCCATTTTAATGTTATTTTCCAGTTATATTGATACATATATACGAACAATTGAATAAAAAAGATCAAAACTCCAGATATTTACGGCAGATTATCGGATTGTCTCAAGTATTAAAAAAAGTATGTACATTTATATTTCTGATCTTATTTTTCTTATATTGTTGCAATATGTGTATGGTATTCATATTTATGTTTATAAATGGTATATTAATTTTAATACTATACAATGAAGCCGGGTTTATACCAAATGCTATAAAACAATTTCAAACCTGTGACACAAAATTTCCAAGAAATCCCCGAATGTCTATATTTTCCAAGTCAATAAATTTCACGGTTATACGATTAGTATATCGTAAGTAGTTCTATTGTGAGATAGTTACTAAATATTCCATTTAACTGTACTTATAGTTTTACGTTGAAGAACTCGATATTCTTTAAATATAATTGTTAATTTGTGTGTTTAGCGCTTTATAAATGTTTTACAGCTAGGTTTAAAATAAAGCGTTTCCCGTTAGAAGAAATGGGCTAAGACTCGTTAAGTACATAAAAATAACTGTAAAATAAGCACAAAGTAAAATTAAAATTATGAGAAATTTTTTAAAATTATTTCTTGATAATTGAAGTACCCACCCCTAAAAAAGAGTAAACCCAATAATTTTTAGTCTATAGTTATCATAATTTTACTTATTTTACACTTTATAAATGAGATTTTATTTGTTTGTATTTAGGATCTTTTACCTATGCTGCTTGCAGTTAATAATAACAAAATATTGGGAATTTTAATAAAGTATGTAATTTTCTAGTTGGATATTTTTTTACTTTATTCGATTTAAATATTGTTTTATAGAATTCTTACTAGTATAATGTTACCAATTGAATATTTGATACCGGCTAATCAAATGGCTAATGATGAAATTAGATTTGCAACAATGATTAACCTAAATTGGGCGTTGACAACAAGCAAAGTGGCATGTGCTAACATAAATACCATTAAACGTATAATACAAATAATAAATGAAAGTAGGATGAAAGTAAGTTTGATTGTTACATATTAATTTTTTATTTTTTGTTAATTGTACGATGTAAGTTTTAACATTTTAAAAATGTAAAAATAATAAAACACT
>JASXSY010003120.1:0-21642 GCA_034509805.1 Sipha maydis | reverse complement strand
ATCAAAATTTAAATAAAATTAATCCTCGACCCCAGAGTTTTTGGGCGATAATCAAGATTTTTATACAAATCGGCAATTATACAATTTTGGATCAAGTATTACATCCATCGATTCGGTTACATTTTTTTTTATTCTTATTTTTCAGTTTAATTGATTATAAATCATAAGTAACCAAATAAATTATAAACAAATAATAATTTAAATATTATTAATCCTCGCCACAGAGTTTTTGGGGCAATAATCATGATTTTTATACAAATCGTCCATTATAAAATTTTGGATCAAATATTACATCCCTAAATTCGATTACACTATTATTTTATTCCTATTTTTCAGTTTAATTTATTATAAATCATAAGTTAAAAAGAATATTATAATAGTATGATAATTTAAATATGATTAATCCTCGACGCCAGAATTTTTGGGCAAAAATCATGATTTTTATACAAATCGTCAATTATACAATTTTGGATCAAGTATTACATCCATCGATTCGGTTACATTTTTTTTTATTCTTATTTTTCAGTTTAATTGATTATAAATCATAAGTAACCAAATAAATTATAAACAAATAATAATTTAAATATTATTAATACTCGCCCCATAGTTTTTGGGGCAATAATCATGATTTTTATACAAATCGTCCATTATAAAATTTTGGATCATATATTACAACCCTAATTTCGATTACACTATTATTTTATTCCTATTTTTCAGTTTAATTTATTATAAATCATAAGTAACCAAATATATTATAAACAAATAAGAATTTAAATATGATTAATCCTCGACCCCAGAGTTTTTGGGCAATAATCATGATTTTTATACAAATCGGCAATTATACAATTTTGGATCAAATATAACATCCCTAAATTCGATTACACTAATATTATATTCCTATATTTCAGTTTTATTTATAACAAATCATTATTTACGAAAATATTAAAATAGTATGAAAATTTAAATATTATTAATCCTCGACCCCAGAGTTTTTGGGCGATAATCATGATTTTTATAGAAATCGGCAATTATACAATTTTGGATCAAATATAACATCCCTAAATTCGATTACACTAATATTATATTCCTATATTTCAGTTTTATTTATAACAAATCATTATTTACGAAAATATTAAAATAGTATGAAAATTTAAATATTATTAATCCTCGACCCCAGAGTTTTTGGGCGATAATCATGATTTTTATAGAAATCCTCAATTTTAAAATTTTGTATCAAATTTTACATTTCTCAATTCGGTTACACTATTTATTTTACCTATATTTCAGATTAATTTATTATAAATCATAATTTACGAAAATATTATAATAGTATCAAAATTTAAATAAAATTAATCCTCGACCCCAGAGTTTTTGGGCGATAATCATGATTTTTATACAAATCCTCAATTTTAAATTTTGTATCAAATTTTACATTTCTCAATTCGGTTACACTATTTATTTTACCTATATTTCAGTTTAATTTATTACAAATCATAATTTACGAAAATTTTATAATAGTATCAAAATTTAAATAAAATTAATCCTCGACCCCAGAGTTTTTGGGCGATAATCAAGATTTTTATACAAATCGGCAATTATACAATTTTGGATCAAGTATTACATCCATCGATTCGGTTACATTTTTTTTTATTCTTATTTTTCAGTTTAATTGATTATAAATCATAAGTAACCAAATAAATTATAAACAAATAATAATTTAAATATTATTAATCCTCGCCACAGAGTTTTTGGGGCAATAATCATGATTTTTATACAAATCGTCCATTATAAAATTTTGGATCAAATATTACATCCCTAAATTCGATTACACTATTATTTTATTCCTATTTTTCAGTTTAATTTATTATAAATCATAAGTTAAAAAGAATATTATAATAGTATGATAATTTAAATATGATTAATCCTCGACGCCAGAATTTTTGGGCAAAAATCATGATTTTTATACAAATCGTCAATTATACAATTTTGGATCAAGTATTACATCCATCGATTCGGTTACATTTTTTTTTATTCTTATTTTTCAGTTTAATTGATTATAAATCATAAGTAACCAAATAAATTATAAACAAATAATAATTTAAATATTATTAATACTCGCCCCATAGTTTTTGGGGCAATAATCATGATTTTTATACAAATCGTCCATTATAAAATTTTGGATCATATATTACAACCCTAATTTCGATTACACTATTATTTTATTCCTATTTTTCAGTTTAATTTATTATAAATCATAAGTAACCAAATATATTATAAACAAATAAGAATTTAAATATGATTAATCCTCGACCCCAGAGTTTTTGGGCAATAATCATGATTTTTATACAAATCGGCAATTATACAATTTTGGATCAAATATAACATCCCTAAATTCGATTACACTAATATTATATTCCTATATTTCAGTTTTATTTATAACAAATCATTATTTACGAAAATATTAAAATAGTATGAAAATTTAAATATTATTAATCCTCGACCCCAGAGTTTTTGGGCGATAATCATGATTTTTATAGAAATCGGCAATTATACAATTTTGGATCAAATATAACATCCCTAAATTCGATTACACTAATATTATATTCCTATATTTCAGTTTTATTTATAACAAATCATTATTTACGAAAATATTAAAATAGTATGAAAATTTAAATATTATTAATCCTCGACCCCAGAGTTTTTGGGCGATAATCATGATTTTTATAGAAATCCTCAATTTTAAAATTTTGTATCAAATTTTACATTTCTCAATTCGGTTACACTATTTATTTTACCTATATTTCAGATTAATTTATTATAAATCATAATTTACGAAAATATTATAATAGTATCAAAATTTAAATAAAATTAATCCTCGACCCCAGAGTTTTTGGGCGATAATCATGATTTTTATACAAATCCTCAATTTTAAATTTTGTATCAAATTTTACATTTCTCAATTCGGTTACACTATTTATTTTACCTATATTTCAGTTTAATTTATTACAAATCATAATTTACGAAAATTTTATAATAGTATCAAAATTTAAATAAAATTAATCCTCGACCCCAGAGTTTTTGGGCGATAATCAAGATTTTTATACAAATCGGCAATTATACAATTTTGGATCAAGTATTACATCCATCGATTCGGTTACATTTTTTTTTATTCTTATTTTTCAGTTTAATTGATTATAAATCATAAGTAACCAAATAAATTATAAACAAATAATAATTTAAATATTATTAATCCTCGCCACAGAGTTTTTGGGGCAATAATCATGATTTTTATACAAATCGTCCATTATAAAATTTTGGATCAAATATTACATCCCTAAATTCGATTACACTATTATTTTATTCCTATTTTTCAGTTTAATTTATTATAAATCATAAGTTAAAAAGAATATTATAATAGTATGATAATTTAAATATGATTAATCCTCGACGCCAGAATTTTTGGGCAAAAATCATGATTTTTATACAAATCGTCAATTATACAATTTTGGATCAAGTATTACATCCATCGATTCGGTTACATTTTTTTTTATTCTTATTTTTCAGTTTAATTGATTATAAATCATAAGTAACCAAATAAATTATAAACAAATAATAATTTAAATATTATTAATACTCGCCCCATAGTTTTTGGGGCAATAATCATGATTTTTATACAAATCGTCCATTATAAAATTTTGGATCATATATTACAACCCTAATTTCGATTACACTATTATTTTATTCCTATTTTTCAGTTTAATTTATTATAAATCATAAGTAACCAAATATATTATAAACAAATAAGAATTTAAATATGATTAATCCTCGACCCCAGAGTTTTTGGGCAATAATCATGATTTTTATACAAATCGGCAATTATACAATTTTGGATCAAATATAACATCCCTAAATTCGATTACACTAATATTATATTCCTATATTTCAGTTTTATTTATAACAAATCATTATTTACGAAAATATTAAAATAGTATGAAAATTTAAATATTATTAATCCTCGACCCCAGAGTTTTTGGGCGATAATCATGATTTTTATAGAAATCGGCAATTATACAATTTTGGATCAAATATAACATCCCTAAATTCGATTACACTAATATTATATTCCTATATTTCAGTTTTATTTATAACAAATCATTATTTACGAAAATATTAAAATAGTATGAAAATTTAAATATTATTAATCCTCGACCCCAGAGTTTTTGGGCGATAATCATGATTTTTATAGAAATCCTCAATTTTAAAATTTTGTATCAAATTTTACATTTCTCAATTCGGTTACACTATTTATTTTACCTATATTTCAGATTAATTTATTATAAATCATAATTTACGAAAATATTATAATAGTATCAAAATTTAAATAAAATTAATCCTCGACCCCAGAGTTTTTGGGCGATAATCATGATTTTTATACAAATCCTCAATTTTAAATTTTGTATCAAATTTTACATTTCTCAATTCGGTTACACTATTTATTTTACCTATATTTCAGTTTAATTTATTACAAATCATAATTTACGAAAATTTTATAATAGTATCAAAATTTAAATAAAATTAATCCTCGACCCCAGAGTTTTTGGGCGATAATCAAGATTTTTATACAAATCGGCAATTATACAATTTTGGATCAAGTATTACATCCATCGATTCGGTTACATTTTTTTTTATTCTTATTTTTCAGTTTAATTGATTATAAATCATAAGTAACCAAATAAATTATAAACAAATAATAATTTAAATATTATTAATCCTCGCCACAGAGTTTTTGGGGCAATAATCATGATTTTTATACAAATCGTCCATTATAAAATTTTGGATCAAATATTACATCCCTAAATTCGATTACACTATTATTTTATTCCTATTTTTCAGTTTAATTTATTATAAATCATAAGTTAAAAAGAATATTATAATAGTATGATAATTTAAATATGATTAATCCTCGACGCCAGAATTTTTGGGCAAAAATCATGATTTTTATACAAATCGTCAATTATACAATTTTGGATCAAGTATTACATCCATCGATTCGGTTACATTTTTTTTTATTCTTATTTTTCAGTTTAATTGATTATAAATCATAAGTAACCAAATAAATTATAAACAAATAATAATTTAAATATTATTAATACTCGCCCCATAGTTTTTGGGACAATAATCATGATTTTTATACAAATCGTCCATTATAAAATTTTGGATCATATATTACAACCCTAATTTCGATTACACTATTATTTTATTCCTATTTTTCAGTTTAATTTATTATAAATCATAAGTAACCAAATATATTATAAACAAATAAGAATTTAAATATGATTAATCCTCGACCCCAGAGTTTTTGGGCGATAATCATGATTTTTATAAAAATCGGCAATTATACAATTTTGGATCAAATATAACATCCCTAAATTCGATAACACTATTATTTTATTCCTATTTTTCAGTTAAATTTATAATAAATCACAATTTACGATAATATTATAATAGTATGAAAATTTAAATATTATTAATCCTCGACCCCAGAGTTTTTGGGCAATAATCTCGATTTTTATACAAATCGGCAATTATACAATTTTGGGTCAAATATAACATTCCTAAATTCGATTACACTATTATTTTATTCCTATTTTTCAGTTAAATTTATAATAAATCAAAATTTACGAAAATATTATAATAGTATGAAAATTTAAATATTATTAATCCTCGACCCCAGAGTTTTTGGGCGATAATCATAATTCTATACAAATCCTCAATTTTTAATTTTGTATCAAATTTTACATTTCTCAATTCGGTTACACTATTTATTTTACCTATATTTCAGTTTAATTTATTACAAATCATAATTTACGAAAATATTATAATAGTATCAAAATTTAAATAAAATTAATCCTCGACCCCAGAGTTTTTGGGCGATAATCAAGATTTTTATACAAATCGGCAATTATACAATTTTGGATCAAGTATTACATCCATCGATTCGGTTACATTTTTTTTTATTCTTATTTTTCAGTTTAATTGATTATAAATCATAAGTAACCAAATAAATTATAAACAAATAATAATTTAAATATTATTAATCCTCGCCACAGAGTTTTTGGGGCAATAATCATGATTTTTATACAAATCGTCCATTATAAAATTTTGGATCAAATATTACATCCCTAAATTCGATTACACTATTATTTTATTCCTATTTTTCAGTTTAATTTATTATAAATCATAAGTTAAAAAGAATATTATAATAGTATGATAATTTAAATATGATTAATCCTCGACGCCAGAATTTTTGGGCAAAAATCATGATTTTTATACAAATCGGCAATTATACAATTTTGGGTCAAATATAACATCCCTAAATTCGATTACACTATTATTTTATTCCTATTTTTCAGTTAAATTTATAATAAATCAAAATTTACGAAAATATTATAATAGTATGAAAATTTAAATAAAATTAATCCTCGACCCCAGAGTTTTTGGGCGATAATCATGATTTTTATACAAATCCTCAATTTTAAATTTTGTATCAAATTTTACATTTCTCAATTCGGTTACACTATTTATTTTACCTATATTTCAGATTAATTTATTATAAATCATAATTTACGAAAATATTATAATAGTATCAAAATTTAAATAAAATTAATCCTCGACCCCAGAGTTTTTGGGCGATAATCAAGATTTTTATACAAATCGGCAATTATACAATTTTGGATCAAATATAACATCCCTAAATTCGATTACACTATTATTTTATTCCTATTTTTCAGTTTAATTTATAATAAATCACAATTTACGAAAATATTATAAGCAAATAATAAGTTAAATATGATTAATCCTCGACCCCAGAGTTTTTGGGCGATAATCATGATTTTTATACAAATCGGCAATTATACAATTTTGGATCAAATATAACATCCCTAAATTCGATAACACTATTATTTTATTCCTTTTTTTCAGTTAAATTTATAATAAATCACAATTTACGATAATATTATAATAGTATGAAAATTTAAATATTATTAATCCTCGACCCCAGAGTTTTTGGGCGATAATCATGATTTTTATACAAATCGGCAATTATACTATTTTGGATCAAATTTTACATTTCTCAATTCGGTTACACTATTTATTTTACCTATATTTCAGTTTAATTCATTACAAATCATAATTTACGAAAATATTATAATAGTATGAAAATTTAAATAAAATTAATCCTCGACCCCAGAGTTTTTGGGCGATAATCATGATTTTTATACAAATCCTCAATTTTAAATTTTGTATCAAATTTTACATTTCTCAATTCGGTTACACTATTTATTTTACCTATATTTCAGTTTAATTTATTACAAATCATAATTTACGAAAATATTATAATAGTATCAAAATTTAAATATTATTAATCCTCGACCCCAGAGTTTTTGGGCAATAATCTCGATTTTTATACAAATCGGCAATTATACAATTTTGGGTCAAATATAACATTCCTAAATTCGATTACACTATTATTTTATTCCTATTTTTCAGTTAAATTTATAATAAATCAAAATTTACGAAAATATTATAATAGTATGAAAATTTAAATATTATTAATCCTCGACCCCAGAGTTTTTGGGCGATAATCATAATTCTATACAAATCCTCAATTTTAAATTTTGTATCAAATTTTACATTTCTCAATTCGGTTACACTATTTATTTTACCTATATTTCAGTTTAATTTATTACAAATCATAATTTACGAAAATATTATAATAGTATCAAAATTTAAATAAAATTAATCCTCGACCCCAGAGTTTTTGGGCGATAATCAAGATTTTTATACAAATCGGCAATTATACAATTTTGGATCAAGTATTACATCCATCGATTCGGTTACATTTTTTTTTATTCTTATTTTTCAGTTTAATTGATTATAAATCATAAGTAACCAAATAAATTATAAACAAATAATAATTTAAATATTATTAATCCTCGCCACAGAGTTTTTGGGGCAATAATCATGATTTTTATACAAATCGTCCATTATAAAATTTTGGATCAAATATTACATCCCTAAATTCGATTACACTATTATTTTATTCCTATTTTTCAGTTTAATTTATTATAAATCATAAGTTAAAAAGAATATTATAATAGTATGATAATTTAAATATGATTAATCCTCGACGCCAGAATTTTTGGGCAAAAATCATGATTTTTATACAAATCGGCAATTATACAATTTTGGGTCAAATATAACATCCCTAAATTCGATTACACTATTATTTTATTCCTATTTTTCAGTTAAATTTATAATAAATCAAAATTTACGAAAATATTATAATAGTATGAAAATTTAAATAAAATTAATCCTCGACCCCAGAGTTTTTGGGCGATAATCATGATTTTTATACAAATCCTCAATTTTAAATTTTGTATCAAATTTTACATTTCTCAATTCGGTTACACTATTTATTTTACCTATATTTCAGATTAATTTATTATAAATCATAATTTACGAAAATATTATAATAGTATCAAAATTTAAATAAAATTAATCCTCGACCCCAGAGTTTTTGGGCGATAATCATAATTTTATACAAATCCTCAATTTTAAAATTTTGTATCAAATTTTACATTTCTCAATTCGGTTACACTATTTATTTCACCTATATTCCAGTTTAATTTATTACAAATCATAATTTACGAAAATATTATAATAGTATCAAAATTTAAATAAAATTAATCCTCGACCCCAGAGTTTTTGGGCGATAATCATGATTTTTATACAAATCCTCAATTTTAAATTTTGTATCAAATTTTACATTTCTCAATTCGGTTACACTATTTATTTTACCTATATTTCAGTTTAATTTATTACAAATCATAATTTACGAAAATATTATAATAGTATCAAAATTTAAATAAAATTAATCCTCGACCCCAGAGTTTTTGGGCGATAATCAAGATTTTTATACAAATCGGCAATTATACAATTTTGGATCAAGTATTACATCCATCGATTCGGTTACATTTTTTTTTATTCTTATTTTTCAGTTTAATTGATTATAAATCATAAGTAACCAAATAAATTATAAACAAATAATAATTTAAATATTATTAATCCTCGCCACAGAGTTTTTGGGGCAATAATCATGATTTTTATACAAATCGTCCATTATAAAATTTTGGATCAAGTATTACATCCCTAAATTCGATAACACTATTATTTTATTCCTATTTTTCAGTTAAATTTATAATAAATCAAAATTTACGAAAATATTATAATAGTATGAAAATTTAAATATTATTAATCCTCGACCCCAGAGTTTTTGGGCGATAATCATAATTCTATACAAATCCTCAATTTTAAAATTTTGTATCAAATTTTACATTTCTCAATTCGGTTACACTATTTATTTTACCTATATTTCAGTTTAATTTATTACAAATCATAATTTACGAAAATATTATAATAGTATGAAAATTTAAATAAAATTAATCCTCGACCCCAGAGTTTTTGGGCGATAATCATGATTTTTATACAAATCCTCAATTTTAAATTTTGTATCAAATTTTACATTTCTCAATTCGGTTACACTATTTATTTTACCTATATTTCAGTTTAATTTATTACAAATCATAATTTACGAAAATATTATAATAGTATGAAAATTTAAATAAAATTAATCCTCGACCCCAGAGTTTTTGGGCGATAATCATGATTTTTATACAAATCCTCAATTTTAAATTTTGTATCAAATTTTACATTTCTCAATTCGGTTACACTATTTATTTTACCTATATTTCAGATTAATTTATTATAAATCATAATTTACGAAAATATTATAATAGTATCAAAATTTAAATAAAATTAATCCTCGACCCCAGAGTTTTTGGGCGATAATCAAGATTTTTATACAAATCGGCAATTATACAATTTTGGATCAAATATAACATCCCTAAATTCGATTACACTATTATTTTATTCCTATTTTTCAGTTTAATTTATAATAAATCACAATTTACGAAAATATTATAAGCAAATAATAAGTTAAATATGATTAATCCTCGACCCCAGAGTTTTTGGGCGATAATCATGATTTTTATACAAATCGGCAATTATACAATTTTGGATCAAATATAACATCCCTAAATTCGATAACACTATTATTTTATTCCTATTTTTCAGTTAAATTTATAATAAATCAAAATTTACGAAAATATTATAATAGTATGAAAATTTAAATAAAATTAATCCTCGACCCCAGAGTTTTTGGGCGATAATCATGATTTTTATACAAATCCTCAATTTTAAATTTTGTATCAAATTTTACATTTCTCAATTCGATTACACTATTATTTTATTCCTATTTTTCAGTTTAATTTATTATAAATCATAAGTTAAAAAGAATATTATAATAGTATGATAATTTAAATATGATTAATCCTCGACGCCAGAATTTTTGGGCAAAAATCATGATTTTTATACAAATCGTCAATTATACAATTTTGGATCAAGTATTACATCCATCGATTCGGTTACATTTTTTTTTATTCTTATTTTTCAGTTTAATTGATTATAAATCATAAGTAACCAAATAAATTATAAACAAATAATAATTTAAATATTATTAATACTCGCCCCATAGTTTTTGGGGCAATAATCATGATTTTTATACAAATCGTCCATTATAAAATTTTGGATCATATATTACATTTCTCAATTCGGTTACACTATTTATTTCACCTATATTTCAGTTTAATTTATTACAAATCATAATTTACGAAAATATTATAAAAGAATCAAAATTTAAATAAAATTAATCCTCGACCCCAGAGTTTTTGGGCGATAATCATGATTTTTATACAAATCGGCAATTATACAATTTTGGATCAAATATAACATCCCTAAATTCGATAACACTATTATTTTATTCCTATTTTTCAGTTAAATTTATAATAAATCACAATTTACGATAATATTATAATAGTATGAAAATTTAAATATTATTAATCCTCGACCCCAGAGTTTTTGGGCGATAATCATGATTTTTATACAAATCGGCAATTATACTATTTTGGATCAAATTTTACATTTCTCAATTCGGTTACACTATTTATTTTACCTATATTTCAGTTTAATTCATTACAAATCATAATTTACGAAAATATTATAATAGTATGAAAATTTAAATAAAATTAATCCTCGACCCCAGAGTTTTTGGGCGATAATCATGATTTTTATACAAATCTTTAATTTTAAATTTTGTATCAAATTTTACATTTCTCAATTCGGTTACACTATTTATTTTACCTATATTTCAGTTTAATTTATTACAAATCATAATTTACGAAAATATTATAATAGTATCAAAATTTAAATATTATTAATCCTCGACCCCAGAGTTTTTGGGCAATAATCTCGATTTTTATACAAATCGGCAATTATACAATTTTGGGTCAAATATAACATTCCTAAATTCGATTACACTATTATTTTATTCCTATTTTTCAGTTAAATTTATAATAAATCAAAATTTACGAAAATATTATAATAGTATGAAAATTTAAATATTATTAATCCTCGACCCCAGAGTTTTTGGGCGATAATCATAATTCTATACAAATCCTCAATTTTAAATTTTGTATCAAATTTTACATTTCTCAATTCGGTTACACTATTTATTTTACCTATATTTCAGTTTAATTTATTACAAATCATAATTTACGAAAAATATTATAATAGTATCAAAATTTAAATAAAATTAATCCTCGACCCCAGAGTTTTTGGGCGATAATCAAGATTTTTATACAAATCGGCAATTATACAATTTTGGATCAAGTATTACATCCATCGATTCGGTTACATTTTTTTTTATTCTTATTTTCAGTTTAATTGATTATAAATCATAAGTAACCAAATAAATTATAAACAAATAATAATTTAAATATTATTAATCCTCGCCACAGAGTTTTTGGGGCAATAATCATGATTTTTATACAAATCGTCCATTATAAAATTTTGGATCAAATATTACATCCCTAAATTCGATTACACTATTATTTTATTCCTATTTTTCAGTTTAATTTATTATAAATCATAAGTTAAAAAGAATATTATAATAGTATGATAATTTAAATATGATTAATCCTCGACGCCAGAATTTTTGGGCAAAAATCATGATTTTTATACAAATCGGCAATTATACAATTTTGGGTCAAATATAACATCCCTAAATTCGATTACACTATTATTTTATTCCTATTTTTCAGTTAAATTTATAATAAATCAAAATTTACGAAAATATTATAATAGTATGAAAATTTAAATAAAATTAATCCTCGACCCCAGAGTTTTTGGGCGATAATCATGATTTTTATACAAATCCTCAATTTTAAATTTTGTATCAAATTTTACATTTCTCAATTCGGTTACACTATTTATTTTACCTATATTTCAGATTAATTTATTATAAATCATAATTTACGAAAATATTATAATAGTATCAAAATTTAAATAAAATTAATCCTCGACCCCAGAGTTTTTGGGCGATAATCAAGATTTTTATACAAATCGGCAATTATACAATTTTGGATCAAATATAACATCCCTAAATTCGATTACACTATTATTTTATTCCTATTTTTCAGTTTAATTTATAATAAATCACAATTTACGAAAATATTATAAGCAAATAATAAGTTAAATATGATTAATCCTCGACCCCAGAGTTTTTGGGCGATAATCATGATTTTTATACAAATCCTCAATTTTAAATTTTGTATCAAATTTTACATTTCTCAATTCGGTTACACTATTTATTTTACCTATATTTCAGTTTAATTTATTACAAATCATAATTTACGAAAATATTATAATAGTATCAAAATTTAAATATTATTAATCCTCGACCCCAGAGTTTTTGGGCAATAATCTCGATTTTATACAAATCGGCAATTATACAATTTTGGGTCAAATATAACATTCCTAAATTCGATTACACTATTATTTTATTCCTATTTTTCAGTTAAATTTATAATAAATCAAAATTTACGAAAATATTATAATAGTATGAAAATTTAAATATTATTAATCCTCGACCCCAGAGTTTTTGGGCGATAATCATAATTCTATACAAATCCTCAATTTTAAATTTTGTATCAAATTTTACATTTCTCAATTCGGTTACACTATTTATTTTACCTATATTTCAGTTTAATTTATTACAAATCATAATTTACGAAAATATTATAATAGTATCAAAATTTAAATAAAATTAATCCTCGACCCCAGAGTTTTTGGGCGATAATCAATATTTTTATACAAATCGGCAATTATACAATTTTGGATCAAGTATTACATCCATCGATTCGGTTACATTTTTTTTTATTCTTATTTTTCAGTTTAATTGATTATAAATCATAAGTAACCAAATAAATTATAAACAAATAATAATTTAAATATTATTATAATCGCCCCATAGTTTTTGGGGCAATAATCATGATTTTTATACAAATCGTCCATTATAAAATTTTGGATCATATATTACAACCCTAATTTCGATTACACTATTATTTTATTCCTATTTTTCAGTTTAATTTATTATAAATCATAAGTAACCAAATATATTATAAACAAATAAGAATTTAAATATGATTAATCCTCGACCCCAGAGTTTTTGGGCAATAATCATGATTTTTATACAAATCGGCAATTATACAATTTTGGATCAAATATAACATCCCTAAATTCGATTACACTAATATTATATTCCTATATTTCAGTTTTATTTATAACCAATCATTATTTACGAAAATATTAAAATAGTATGAAAATTTAAATATTATTAATCCTCGACCCCAGAGTTTTTGGGCAATAATCATGATTTTTATACAAATCGGCAATTATACAATTTTGGGTCAAATATAACATCCCTAAATTCGATTACACTATTATTTTATTCCTATTTTTCAGTTAAATTTATAATAAATCAAAATTTACGAAAATATTATAATAGTATGAAAATTTAAATAAAATTAATCCTCGACCCCAGAGTTTTTGGGCGATAATCATGATTTTTATACAAATCCTCAATTTTAAATTTTGTATCAAATTTTACATTTCTCAATTCGGTTACACTATTTATTTCACCTATATTTCAGTTTAATTTATTACAAATCATAATTTACGAAAATATTAAAAAAGAATCAAAATTTAAATAAAATTAATCCTCGACCCCAGAGTTTTTGGGCGATAATCATGATTTTTATACAAATCGGCAATTATACAATTTTGGATCAAATATAACATCCCTAAATTCGATAACACTATTATTTTATTCCTATTTTTCAGTTAAATTTATAATAAATCACAATTTACGATAATATTATAATAGTATGAAAATTTAAATATTATTAATCCTCGACCCCAGAGTTTTTGGGCAATAATCTCGATTTTTATACAAATCGGCAATTATACAATTTTGGGTCAAATATAACATTCCTAAATTCGATTACACTATTATTTTATTCCTATTTTTCAGTTAAATTTATAATAAATCAAAATTTACGAAAATATTATAATAGTATGAAAATTTAAATATTATTAATCCTCGACCCCAGAGTTTTTGGGCGATAATCATAATTCTATACAAATCCTCAATTTTAAATTTTGTATCAAATTTTACATTTCTCAATTCGGTTACACTATTTATTTTACCTATATTTCAGTTTAATTTATTACAAATCATAATTTACGAAAATATTATAATAGTATCAAAATTTAAATAAAATTAATCCTCGACCCCAGAGTTTTTGGGCGATAATCAAGATTTTTATACAAATCGGCAATTATACAATTTTGGATCAAATATAACATCCCTAAATTCGATTACACTATTATTTTATTCCTATTTTTCAGTTTAATTTATAATAAATCACAATTTACGAAAATATTATAAGCAAATAATAAGTTAAATATGATTAATCCTCGACCCCAGAGTTTTTGGGCGATAATCATGATTTTTATACAAATCCTCAATTTTAAATTTTGTATCAAATTTTACATTTCTCAATTCGGTTACACTATTTATTTTACCTATATTTCAGTTTAATTTATTACAAATCATAATTTACGAAAATATTATAATAGTATCAAAATTTAAATATTATTAATCCTCGACCCCAGAGTTTTTGGGCAATAATCTCGATTTTTATACAAATCGGCAATTATACAATTTTGGGTCAAATATAACATTCCTAAATTCGATTACACTATTATTTTATTCCTATTTTTCAGTTAAATTTATAATAAATCAAAATTTACGAAAATATTATAATAGTATGAAAATTTAAATATTATTAATCCTCGACCCCAGAGTTTTTGGGCGATAATCATAATTCTATACAAATCCTCAATTTTAAATTTTGTATCAAATTTTACATTTCTCAATTCGGTTACACTATTTATTTTACCTATATTTCAGTTTAATTTATTACAAATCATAATTTACGAAAATATTATAATAGTATCAAAATTTAAATAAAATTAATCCTCGACCCCAGAGTTTTTGGGCGATAATCAATATTTTTATACAAATCGGCAATTATACAATTTTGGATCAAGTATTACATCCATCGATTCGGTTACATTTTTTTTTATTCTTATTTTTCAGTTTAATTGATTATAAATCATAAGTAACCAAATAAATTATAAACAAATAATAATTTAAATATTATTATAATCGCCCCATAGTTTTTGGGGCAATAATCATGATTTTTATACAAATCGTCCATTATAAAATTTTGGATCATATATTACAACCCTAATTTCGATTACACTATTATTTTATTCCTATTTTTCAGTTTAATTTATTATAAATCATAAGTAACCAAATATATTATAAACAAATAAGAATTTAAATATGATTAATCCTCGACCCCAGAGTTTTTGGGCAATAATCATGATTTTTATACAAATCGGCAATTATACAATTTTGGATCAAATATAACATCCCTAAATTCGATTACACTAATATTATATTCCTATATTTCAGTTTTATTTATAACCAATCATTATTTACGAAAATATTAAAATAGTATGAAAATTTAAATATTATTAATCCTCGACCCCAGAGTTTTTGGGCAATAATCATGATTTTTATACAAATCGGCAATTATACAATTTTGGGTCAAATATAACATCCCTAAATTCGATTACACTATTATTTTATTCCTATTTTTCAGTTAAATTTATAATAAATCAAAATTTACGAAAATATTATAATAGTATGAAAATTTAAATAAAATTAATCCTCGACCCCAGAGTTTTTGGGCGATAATCATGATTTTTATACAAATCCTCAATTTTAAATTTTGTATCAAATTTTACATTTCTCAATTCGGTTACACTATTTATTTCACCTATATTTCAGTTTAATTTATTACAAATCATAATTTACGAAAATATTAAAAAAGAATCAAAATTTAAATAAAATTAATCCTCGACCCCAGAGTTTTTGGGCGATAATCATGATTTTTATACAAATCGGCAATTATACAATTTTGGATCAAATATAACATCCCTAAATTCGATAACACTATTATTTTATTCCTATTTTTCAGTTAAATTTATAATAAATCACAATTTACGATAATATTATAATAGTATGAAAATTTAAATATTATTAATCCTCGACCCCAGAGTTTTTGGGCAATAATCTCGATTTTTATACAAATCGGCAATTATACAATTTTGGGTCAAATATAACATTCCTAAATTCGATTACACTATTATTTTATTCCTATTTTTCAGTTAAATTTATAATAAATCAAAATTTACGAAAATATTATAATAGTATGAAAATTTAAATATTATTAATCCTCGACCCCAGAGTTTTTGGGCGATAATCATAATTCTATACAAATCCTCAATTTTAAATTTTGTATCAAATTTTACATTTCTCAATTCGGTTACACTATTTATTTTACCTATATTTCAGTTTAATTTATTACAAATCATAATTTACGAAAATATTATAATAGTATCAAAATTTAAATAAAATTAATCCTCGACCCCAGAGTTTTTGGGCGATAATCAAGATTTTTATACAAATCGGCAATTATACAATTTTGGATCAAGTATTACATCCATCGATTCGGTTACATTTTTTTTTATTCTTATTTTTCAGTTTAATTGATTATAAATCATAAGTAACCAAATAAATTATAAACAAATAATAATTTAAATATTATTAATCCTCGCCACAGAGTTTTTGGGGCAATAATCATGATTTTTATACAAATCGTCCATTATAAAATTTTGGATCAAATATTACATCCCTAAATTCGATTACACTATTATTTTATTCCTATTTTTCAGTTTAATTTATTATAAATCATAAGTTAAAAAGAATATTATAATAGTATGATAATTTAAATATGATTAATCCTCGACGCCAGAATTTTTGGGCAAAAATCATGATTTTTATACAAATCGGCAATTATACAATTTTGGGTCAAATATAACATCCCTAAATTCGATTACACTATTATTTTATTCCTATTTTTCAGTTAAATTTATAATAAATCAAAATTTACGAAAATATTATAATAGTATGAAAATTTAAATAAAATTAATCCTCGACCCCAGAGTTTTTGGGCGATAATCATGATTTTTATACAAATCCTCAATTTTAAATTTTGTATCAAATTTTACATTTCTCAATTCGGTTACACTATTTATTTTACCTATATTTCAGATTAATTTATTATAAATCATAATTTACGAAAATATTATAATAGTATCAAAATTTAAATAAAATTAATCCTCGACCCCAGAGTTTTTGGGCGATAATCAAGATTTTTATACAAATCGGCAATTATACAATTTTGGATCAAATATAACATCCCTAAATTCGATTACACTATTATTTTATTCCTATTTTTCAGTTTAATTTATAATAAATCACAATTTACGAAAATATTATAAGCAAATAATAAGTTAAATATGATTAATCCTCGACCCCAGAGTTTTTGGGCGATAATCATGATTTTTATACAAATCGGCAATTATACAATTTTGGATCAAATATAACATCCCTAAATTCGATAACACTATTATTTTATTCCTTTTTTTCAGTTAAATTTATAATAAATCACAATTTACGATAATATTATAATAGTATGAAAATTTAAATATTATTAATCCTCGACCCCAGAGTTTTTGGGCGATAATCATGATTTTTATACAAATCGGCAATTATACTATTTTGGATCAAATTTTACATTTCTCAATTCGGTTACACTATTTATTTTACCTATATTTCAGTTTAATTCATTACAAATCATAATTTACGAAAATATTATAATAGTATGAAAATTTAAATAAAATTAATCCTCGACCCCAGAGTTTTTGGGCGATAATCATGATTTTTATACAAATCCTCAATTTTAAATTTTGTATCAAATTTTACATTTCTCAATTCGGTTACACTATTTATTTTACCTATATTTCAGTTTAATTTATTACAAATCATAATTTACGAAAATATTATAATAGTATCAAAATTTAAATATTATTAATCCTCGACCCCAGAGTTTTTGGGCAATAATCTCGATTTTTATACAAATCGGCAATTATACAATTTTGGGTCAAATATAACATTCCTAAATTCGATTACACTATTATTTTATTCCTATTTTTCAGTTAAATTTATAATAAATCAAAATTTACGAAAATATTATAATAGTATGAAAATTTAAATATTATTAATCCTCGACCCCAGAGTTTTTGGGCGATAATCATAATTCTATACAAATCCTCAATTTTAAATTTTGTATCAAATTTTACATTTCTCAATTCGGTTACACTATTTATTTTACCTATATTTCAGTTTAATTTATTACAAATCATAATTTACGAAAATATTATAATAGTATCAAAATTTAAATAAAATTAATCCTCGACCCCAGAGTTTTTGGGCGATAATCAAGATTTTTATACAAATCGGCAATTATACAATTTTGGATCAAGTATTACATCCATCGATTCGGTTACATTTTTTTTTATTCTTATTTTTCAGTTTAATTGATTATAAATCATAAGTAACCAAATAAATTATAAACAAATAATAATTTAAATATTATTAATCCTCGCCACAGAGTTTTTGGGGCAATAATCATGATTTTTATACAAATCGTCCATTATAAAATTTTGGATCAAATATTACATCCCTAAATTCGATTACACTATTATTTTATTCCTATTTTTCAGTTTAATTTATTATAAATCATAAGTTAAAAAGAATATTATAATAGTATGATAATTTAAATATGATTAATCCTCGACGCCAGAATTTTTGGGCAAAAATCATGATTTTTATACAAATCGGCAATTATACAATTTTGGGTCAAATATAACATCCCTAAATTCGATTACACTATTATTTTATTCCTATTTTTCAGTTAAATTTATAATAAATCAAAATTTACGAAAATATTATAATAGTATGAAAATTTAAATAAAATTAATCCTCGACCCCAGAGTTTTTGGGCGATAATCATGATTTTTATACAAATCCTCAATTTTAAATTTTGTATCAAATTTTACATTTCTCAATTCGGTTACACTATTTATTTTACCTATATTTCAGATTAATTTATTATAAATCATAATTTACGAAAATATTATAATAGTATCAAAATTTAAATAAAATTAATCCTCGACCCCAGAGTTTTTGGGCGATAATCAAGATTTTTATACAAATCGGCAATTATACAATTTTGGATCAAATATAACATCCCTAAATTCGATTACACTATTATTTTATTCCTATTTTTCAGTTTAATTTATAATAAATCACAATTTACGAAAATATTATAAGCAAATAATAAGTTAAATATGATTAATCCTCGACCCCAGAGTTTTTGGGCGATAATCATGATTTTTATACAAATCGGCAATTATACAATTTTGGATCAAATATAACATCCCTAAATTCGATAATTTTATTCCTTTTTTTCAGTTAAATTTATAATAAATCACAATTTACGATAATATTATAATAGTATGAAAATTTAAATATTATTAATCCTCGACCCCAGAGTTTTTGGGCGATAATCATGATTTTTATACAAATCGGCAATTATACTATTTTGGATCAAATTTTACATTTCTCAATTCGGTTACACTATTTATTTTACCTATATTTCAGTTTAATTCATTACAAATCATAATTTACGAAAATATTATAATAGTATGAAAATTTAAATAAAATTAATCCTCGACCCCAGAGTTTTTGGGCGATAATCATGATTTTTATACAAATCCTCAATTTTAAATTTTGTATCAAATTTTACATTTCTCAATTCGGTTACACTATTTATTTTACCTATATTTCAGTTTAATTTATTACAAATCATAATTTACGAAAATATTATAATAGTATCAAAATTTAAATATTATTAATCCTCGACCCCAGAGTTTTTGGGCAATAATCTCGATTTTTATACAAATCGGCAATTATACAATTTTGGGTCAAATATAACATTCCTAAATTCGATTACACTATTATTTTATTCCTATTTTTCAGTTAAATTTATAATAAATCAAAATTTACGAAAATATTATAATAGTATGAAAATTTAAATATTATTAATCCTCGACCCCAGAGTTTTTGGGCGATAATCATAATTCTATACAAATCCTCAATTTTAAATTTTGTATCAAATTTTACATTTCTCAATTCGGTTACACTATTTATTTTACCTATATTTCAGTTTAATTTATTACAAATCATAATTTACGAAAATATTATAATAGTATCAAAATTTAAATAAAATTAATCCTCGACCCCAGAGTTTTTGGGCGATAATCAAGATTTTTATACAAATCGGCAATTATACAATTTTGGATCAAGTATTACATCCATCGATTCGGTTACATTTTTTTTTATTCTTATTTTTCAGTTTAATTGATTATAAATCATAAGTAACCAAATAAATTATAAACAAATAATAATTTAAATATTATTAATCCTCGCCACAGAGTTTTTGGGGCAATAATCATGATTTTTATACAAATCGTCCATTATAAAATTTTGGATCAAATATTACATCCCTAAATTCGATTACACTATTATTTTATTCCTATTTTTCAGTTTAATTTATTATAAATCATAAGTTAAAAAGAATATTATAATAGTATGATAATTTAAATATGATTAATCCTCGACGCCAGAATTTTTGGGCAAAAATCATGATTTTTATACAAATCGTCAATTATACAATTTTGGATCAAGTATTACATCCATCGATTCGGTTACATTTTTTTTTATTCTTATTTTTCAGTTTAATTGATTATAAATCATAAGTAACCAAATAAATTATAAACAAATAATAATTTAAATATTATTAATACTCGCCCCATAGTTTTTGGGGCAATAATCATGATTTTTATACAAATCGTCCATTATAAAATTTTGGATCATATATTACAACCCTAATTTCGATTACACTATTATTTTATTCCTATTTTTCAGTTTAATTTATTATAAATCATAAGTAACCAAATATATTATAAACAAATAAGAATTTAAATATGATTAATCCTCGACCCCAGAGTTTTTGGGCAATAATC